>CM055816.1:81407375-81450641 GCA_029582265.1 Zoroaster sp. YZ-2022
AGGAGATAGGAACATCTGTTAGAGTAGAATTACTACAGAAGGCGGCACTCTTAGGGACAGCAAGGATTCTGCGAAAGACACTCGAGATCTAAGGCTACGGGACGTAGCTTGACTCGAGGTGTAACCGGCAGAAAGGAAAACAAGATCTTTCTTTTCATGCTGTGCTAACGCGAAACAACAACAACAACAACAACAACAACAACAACAACAACAACAACAACAACAACAACAACAACAACAACAACAACAACAACAACAACAACAACAACAACAACAACAACAACAACAACAACAACAACAACAACAACAACAACAACAACAACAACAACAACAACAACAACAACAACAACAACAACAACAACAACAACAGCAACAGCAACAGCAACAGCAACAGCAACAGCAACAGCAGCAGCAGCAGCAGCAGCAGCAGCAGCAGCAGCAGCAGCAGCAGCAGCAGCAGCAGCAGCAGCAGCAGCAGCAGCAGCAGCAGCAGCAGCAGCAGCAGCAGCAGCAGCAGCAGCAGCAGCAGCAGCAGCAGCAGCAGCAGCAGCAGCAGCAGCAGCAGCAGCAGCAGCAGCAGCAGCAGCAGCAGCAGCAGCAGCAGCAGCAGCAGCAGCAGCAACAATAATAATAATAATAGCTTCCGAGTAGCAAAGACGTGTGTCATCTCGGCTCCCGTTTCTTGTTTTTTTTTGCTACTTATCGGTTGTTTCCTCCCTTTTAAAACGAGCAGACGTTCTTCTGGTAGAAAAGCCATCCGTAAAAACCATTTCTAGAGTTGTTTTAACTGTAGGATAGGCCATTTTCAGGCCTTTCTTAAACTTGCTTTTTTGGGGCTAAGTTAGCGCGACGCCATCTTGTTTGGCACCATGTATTCGTACAGGGCCGCCATGAACAACCAGACATTGCGGAGGCCGAACACGATTCGCTTCAATGCCCGACAACTGGAGGAACTCACATCACGCGATATCGACAAAGCCATTAGAAAAGAGCTGAATATAGTACAGGGCGACAGCATTAAATGCATCGCGTCATTGGACAATACAATGTGACCTTTGATAATGAAAAGCATAGTGAGGTGATAGCCCAGAGAGGGCTACCTTTACACGGTCTGCTGATTCCATGTGAAAGAGCAAATGTACATGACTCGGTAGTAGTCTACGCCAAAGTCCCGTACGAGATGAGCGACCAGACAGTCATCAGCGTTCTATCGGCCTTTGGTACAGTCGTCAACATTCAGCGCCAAGTACACGACATCAACACAGCAATAGAAACAGGGGTAAGAAGCCTACTAATAAAGAACTTAAAGATATCCATCCCAAGTTACATCAAAGTTGGCGGTTTCTCTCTCCCTTCAAGTATAAGGGGCAACCCAAAACTTGTAAAATTTGTCACCAAACGGGACACTTCGCTAGAAATTGTGAATTGAGAGGTCGATGCTTCATTTGCGGCAGTCGAGACCATAGAGCAGAAGAACACAGGGAATAAGGAGATCAGCGGGACGAAATTGGTTCTGACAATGAGGCCGACGGTCATGACTCGGGCGGTCATGACTCGGGCGGTCATGACTCGGGCGGTCATGACTCGGGCGGTCATGACTCGGGCGGTCATGACTCTGACGGTCTGACTCTGACGGTCATGAGTTTGATGACCAAGAGTCCGACGATCAAGAGAACAATGATCAGGAAGCCCGCATAGATTGTGACAAAAACGACGTTTCAGATTATGACGATTTGGACGAAACGCCAATCGCAAGAGAGTTTAATCCGGATCAAGGAAAACCCCCAAAAGATAATGTCAAGAAAAGAGACACTACTAAACAACAGAAAGACAGTAAAATTTCACCAGGCATCCAATCATCTCGTCCACAGCAGCCGATGATTGTAGTAATGAATGAGAAAACCCCACAGGAAAGGAGCGCAGACAAAAGGAAAGAAACCGTCATTCCTAAGAGCAATACTTCAAAGAATTCCACTCAGGAAGATCACAGAATGAAAACGAAAAAGAGCGACGCATTGACAGACCAAGGACAACAATCTAATAAAGAACCCAACAAACCAAAAAAAACATGGGCAAGTATGGTTGCAGAGAAATCTGAAGTAGCACAATCAAGGTTAAAGGAATCACCAAGAGTCGACGAATACCAGATGGAAGACGAAGATGCAGAAGAAATTCCAATAGACGACGGGTATACCCTATATACCCGGAAAGGTGTACCAAGGTACAGGAAAAAAAAGAGGAAGTGGCGTATCATCTCAACCACAGAGATCCACACCGTATACCAAAGGAAGAGGACGTGGAAGGAGAGGTACAAGTATATAGAGATCCTAATATGTTTATTGTTATGCTTAGAGAAAATACCCTTTTGTCATTCGATGTATATTTTATTTTTAAACATAATATTGATGGCTGTAACCATTGCAACTTTAAATGTTAACGGTCTCAGAAATGACCAGAAAAGAGATATGGTTTTTAATTATCATACAAGGAAAAAAATATCCATTGTCTGTCTGCAGGAAACTCACAGTGTACAATCTGATGAAAATATTTGGCGCAAGCAATGGGGGGGGGGGGGGGGGTAATATTATCTTTAGCCATGGGGAAAGTAATAGCAGAGGGGTTGCTCTTTTAACTTCCTTCAAAAGCGGATTTGATATTGTTAATCATCAAAGGGACAATAAAGGGAGATGGGTTAAAGCGGAAATACAGATGAAAGAAAATAATATTACTGTTTTCCGTCTATGCACCTAACATACTTACCGAAAGGAAAATCTTCTTTAAAGATTTAGATTTTTTTTTAACAACTAATTGTAAACACACGGATAATTACATTATAACCGGTGATTATAATTGCCATAGCGATCATGACAAGCAAGACCAAAGTGCCAAAATATTTCATAATTTTATTGAAGCTAATGATCTTTTTGATGTGGAAAAAACGTTTTACCCTGAGCCGAGACACACATTTTATCATAAAGCCTTAAGACAAACCAGTCGCATAGATTACATCTTCGCCTCTGAGAATTTGAGACGCATAATCAAAGAAATATCTGCTGAAACCACATTCCTTTCAGATCATAAAGCACTTATTATGCGCCTTGAAAATCATTCCATTCAAACAGGGCCAGGTAGGTGGGTTTGTAGAAAAGAAATTATGTCTGAAGATAGCTGTAAAACAAGAATTGAGGGGTTTTGGCTTTTTTGGCCAAAAAAAAATGATTATGACAATATCGCGCTGTGGTGGGATATTGGAAAGAACAGACTTAAAGAAATAATTAAAGACTATGACATTACTAAAACATACAAAATCAATAAAGTTAAGCGCCAGATTCAAGAACGGTATGATTTTCTTTGTAACAATCCTACTTTGGATAATAAAAATGAATTAAACGATATTGAAAGCCAACTTAAATGGTATGAGTACCAAGAATGGGAGAAGGCTAAGTTATGGCTTCATACCAAACAAAAAGTGGAAGGGGAAAAACCCAGCAAATATTTTTTTTCAGCAGCCAAACAACACCAGAATAATCAGCTTTCTTCAAAATGACCAGGGCGATATTTTTAACAAACCTTCATCCATGTTGAAGCATGCGCATAACTTCTACAGTGAATTGTTCACATCTAATCAAACTAAAAAATTTCATATGACAAAAATTCTTAATGAGGTTGACCCAATGGAATTAGGAAATGAAAAGGCTATAGACATGGAAAATGATCTCAGTATGAACGAACTTTTTGTTGCGCTTAAAGAAATGGCACGAGATAAAGCTCCTGGAATGGATGGCCTCACGGTTGAATTTTATTTGAAATATTGGTATATTTTTAATAATGATTTTATGGATGTGGTTAATTATTGTAAAACTAATATGCGGTTGCCCCGCTCCATGAATTTAGCTTTAGTGAGACTCATTTTTAAAAACAGAGGTGAAAGAGAGAATCTCAGAAATTGGAGGCCCATAAGTGTTCTAAATGTTGATTATAAAATTATTGCTAAAGCCCTGAATAAGCGTTTGAGTAAAATTATGCCTCTTTTAATTAAAGAACAAACATGCGGAGTTCAAGGAAGGAATATCCAAATGAGTTTAATGACCATTAGAGACACCATTGATTATATTAATTTAAATAACGGTAAAGCTGCTATTGTTAATATCGATCAGGAAAAGGCTTTTGACAGAATAGGAGATAAATGGAGATATATGTATGCAATGATGGAGAGGATGGGGATCCCTGCCAATTTTATCGATTGGATCAAAATGTTGTATAGTAATCCTTGAGCGACGGTTAACATAAACAATTTTTTTACGGAGCCCATTAAGATCACCAGAGGGATTCGTCAGGGATGTCCACTTTCTCCATCACTGTACACAATATGTGCTGAAGGTTTAGCTAACCTTATACGTAACAATAATTGTATTAAAGGTGTTCAATTGCCGATGCATAATGCATCTGTTAAGATCATCCAACATGCGGATGACTTTTCATGAACTAATGATTTTCATGAACTAAATAAAATTTTATACACTTACAGTGAAGGGTCAGGGTCCAACATTAATAAAAGTAAAACTCAAGGGCTCTGGTTAGGGATGTGGAAAAATAAGGTTGATAACCCGGGTAATTTTATTTGGTCTAGACACAAATTGAAAATTTTGGGTGTATTCTTTGGAAACGAGGTTGATCCTGAAGAAAATTGGGATGGGAGGTTTAATAAAATAAAAAATGTGCTTAATAGATGGAAAGGTCGATCCTTAACAATGAAAGGCCGTGCCATAGTTGTAAATTTTTTAGTTGGAAGTATGTTATCATATTATGGCTCAGTAATATCGTGCCCAGAACACTTGAGAAAAAAACTTAACGATATCATTTGGAATTGTTACTGGCTCGGAAAACCGCACAAAATTAAAAGAGAAACGATTTGTGGGCCTGGTAAAAAAGGTGGTACTGGTGTAATTAATATCACTTATAAATTAATGGCCCTTAAATTACAATGGTTAAGTAAGTTCACTCAGCTAAATGGAAAATGGAAAATTGTATTTGAATTCTGGATTAACAAGGCTAGCGGCCGCGACAACCTTGGTTGGTATATTTTTAACAACCCCAAAAAGATTAGTCCAAATATTCCTACCTTTTATAAAGACGTGATTGACTCTTATGTTAAATTGGGCGGCCATATTCAATTTGAGCCCAGTTGTATTAATGAAGTCATGGATATGCCGTTGTGGAACAATTCTATTATTACTAATGGCCAAAAAAAATTATTCAAAAATTCTTAAACCAGCAGGGATTATGGTACTTGGACAGGTTACTGTAAATAATACGTTAATTCACTTCAGAGAATTAGCCTTAAAATGTCAAATAAAAACTATTAATGCAGGTAAAATTATGGGTAACTTAAGTAAACATATTAATCCTAAATTTTTTAAGGAGACTAGGGCGGGTCCAGCTAATCATTTTTGTAATTATTTGTCAGTTAATATGAATGGAATTGAAGAAAACTATGTTCATGTATCTAAAATTCAATGTAAAATGGCTTACAAGAATATGATTGTTATAAATTTTATTCCACCTACCTCTAAATCAAAATGGAATTTTAAACTAAATATTAGCACCCGATTAGACTGGGACGAAATTTGGTTGAAAGCAAATAGCAAAAGTATGGACCACCAAGATAGAGATCTTTGGTTTCGTTTGAGACACAGAATACTTCCCACAAATGTTACATAAAATGGATCAGACGCCTGATTGAAAGTGTGGTCTCTGTAAAACAGAAATGGAAACCCTGGAACATTTATTCATTTACTGCATTAAAACTCTTGATTCTTGGCTCTTTGTTGAAAATATACTTAGAATTTATACAGGGAACAAACTTTTATACCTTAATGACAGTAACAGAATTCTGGGATACGGGAAACAAATGTCTGAGATGGCTTTATTCATAACAGCTAAATTACATAACACTATTTGGGTGACCAGATGCCACAACCTTGATAACAAAGATCCGATAAAAGGTTTGGACCTCTTAAACTTGTATAGAAGGTCCTTAAAAAATACTTTAATTCTTGAGAAAAAAAGGCTTTCCTCAAATGTTTTCTTTCAACTGTATGGTAAAAACAGTGCTTTTTGTAAAATTGTAAATGATGAAATTGACTTAACTTTCTAATGATGATGGCACAAGAAGGATGCTTATGTACTTATATTGGTGATGGGTATGTTAATTTTTGTAGTTGCCTGTCTTTAATTTGTAATTGTGCGAAGAATTAATAATAAATGGAGTTGTATGACTCAACAACAACAACAACAACAACAACGTGGACTTTTCTTTATGCTACTTACTTCGGTTAGTGTTCCTTTCTGCAGCGAAAAAAATATCACACTGATTTAAAATTCTGCAGTATAATTATAAGTGTCCTATCAATTCTGGCCAATTAAAGCTGAACTGAAGGCACATGATTTTTACTTGAAGAGGGCCAATTCACACTTGACATCATTACCAAGGTTGAAAGCATTGGTGTATGAAACTGGGTCGAATCAAAGTTGTAATATATTTAGACTGTATTTTACAACTGGGATGCTCCTTTTGGGGGTGTCTCAAAAGTCGGGCACATTTGAGGCACAAAAGAACATTCCCATTGGCATGCTCGTGGTTCAATGGACTGCCAGAACTTTTCACTGGACTGCAAAATCATGCCAAGCAAGCCATCCTCTCCAAACCTTCAAGTATAATTCAGATACAGGCAGTGCAGTTCAGTAATTAATTCACTGTGTGCATCAAATGAATTAATCCAGATACAGGGAGTGTGATCAGTTGAATTACTATCACTGTGTGGACTTTTTACATCAAATGAATTACATGTAATTCAGATACAGGGAGTGTGATCAGTTGAATTACTATCACTGTGTGGACTTTGTACATCAAATGAATTACATGGAATCCAGATACAGGGAGTGTGATCAGTTGAATTACTATCATTGTGTGGACTTTGTACATCGAATGAATTACATGTAATTCAGATACAGGGAGCACAGATCACTTAATTTTACTTGAAATCATTTTGTGATTACAAACAGGGATTGGGACTTATGTGTACTGTACACCACTTACTTTTGTGGTTCTTGTTATCCTGATTGCTTTTGCCCTGGGGGAGAAAATATAATAATTGTTTAATTGGGCCACAATGATGGAATTTCAAGAGATTGGGAACTTCAAACTTTGCCCAGGGCAAAGTGGGAATTCCAAAGCGGGAATGCTTGTGTTCATTGTACATTACAGCATCTTACCAGAATTTACCTGTTAGCCCTAATGGGCAGAGGGGTGTTTAACAAAAACCTGGGCGAAGTTGGATCATTGGTGAGTGACAGTACTTACAAGGCTATACAAGCTTTGAGCATGTAAGGGCGTTTCCTTAGTAAACTACAATAAAAACCTATACAGCAGCATTTCCACTTTGCCTAGCTGTAATGGAATTCCCACTTTGCCCATCACCCGGATAAAGTGCGATATTCCAACCTTTGCACATTCCTACTTTACTGCAACAATTGTACTGAAAATCAGCTGTAAATTCATGATTTCAAATGTGTAGATTTTTGGCAAGTGCAGAATTTTAAGCTTGCAACTTTTTTGGAGTTGGAGTACCACTATTACAACACTAAAATCACTGAAAAAAAATGTTTCAGCATCTCTGACAATTTTCTACTAAGCTGTATATTTTGTGTTGATTTTTGTCAACACAAAAACTCTTTCATGTTTCATTTTTTGTCTGATAGTCTACACATTCATTTCCTATTTTCTTTTTATTGAAAACAACGTAACACTTAGAGAAATGGAGGTACTGTTAAGAAAGCTAAAAGCTATAAGCATACTAACCTTTCGCCATGGGAGGTCAGAAACTCCGTAATCGAAGCGTAGTTCTGTCCCTGGAGGGATATCTTTAATTGCAAAGAGGCTCAACTTGGGCTCATTTGAAGTTGTCTTTATTACCTCCATTCTGCAGTTGTTTTCGGACTTTGTGCCATCATTCACCATTCTACCTAGTCCTGATGAAGAATTGGTTGCATCGATGCTGATGAAAAAGAAGAAAAGGGAAAGTTGTAATATGGCAGTCACATGCCAGCATTTTATTGGTCAAGAACTATCAATGCATAAAGTACCCAAGAATGACTGTGGCTAGCTAAAAAAATACCTGTGTTGTCTTGGGGCAAGAGTTGTGTGAGGCAGACTTTTTCCAAGCAACAGCACAATATGCAATCCAATCATGTTCTACACTGGCCACTTTAATATTTGGTTCTATTTTTAAAATTTTCCATTCAAATTTATGAACCATCACTCTTTAATGTTATGTGAAATACATAAAAAACAATAACTTATTATTCATTACAATGTAGGCCACAGCTGTCCGCATTTTTGACTGTAAAAAGGTTTTTGGAAGTAAATGACTTGAAATGTTAACTTTTTTCTTAAGCACTGTATGTGAGAAATATCATGAAGTATTCAATTTACTTACCATTTTTTTTCTCCCATCATGTACAAAGTAATAAAGGAAACTTCCTTTAGATGGACTGTACAATTTTTCCCTGAGGAGGGCCTCCTTTTGTGAAATGAGTTCCCCTACGTACTCAAGGAGAAAATCTTTCCTATTGAAAGATTTTGTGGTGAAAACTCCTCTTCCTGTAGAATAGAGAAACACATGCTGAATCCAATATTTTAATAAAACCTGAAAATATCAGTTTGCTGATCTTACAATGTATTCTATTAAAGTTTTATTCATTTTTGGTGTAAACAAAGAAAAATTGTGACCAGCTCTATCCAAAAAAAATGAAAAACAATTTTTAGTATTTTGTATAAAAATAAGTAATTATACAAAAATCTAATATTGGGTTTTTAATTTTTTTTTATTAGTGTTTTGATGTTTGACATCAAATTACATGGAAACCTCATTTGGGGGACAAGTCCCTTTTTGATAGAGCAGGTCACAATTGCAGGTCACAATTGACTACAGTGGAATTTGAACCTGCGACATCCAGATTACCGTACCAGTGCTCTACCAACTGAGCTACGTTAACATCATCGGGTGCCCGGCAGAAGGTCGTAACTGAGTGTGCCCGGCAGAAGGTTGTAAGCAAATAAACACAACAATTGTATTTCCAGAAAGTCTAGTTTGAAGGGTTTGGTCGTTTCTCAAAAGTTTATTAGTTAATATACAGAGTTTAAAGTCAGCATAGGAATACAAAGACATATTTTGAGTAATATTAGCAAAAAACATTATTAAAGTTAAATTCATTATTGTTACAAATCTAGCCACTTTATTGCTTACGACTTTCTGCTGGGATGAATGTTGTACATATTGTGCACGGCAGAAGGACGTAAGAGCTTACGACCTTCTGCCGGGCAGCCGACGACATGTACCTAGCCGTAACGTTGGTGGTCTCCCTATTTTGTTATTTTTGTCGCAACATTAGGGCTAGGTAGCTCAATTGGTAGAGCACCAGAACATTAATACGGAGGTCACAGGTTCGAATCTCGCTCCAGAATTTTTTTCCCTATTCACACCAAAAACAGTTTAAAATTATACCCATAAAAACAGTCAGTTTCCCTTGTGGTTTATCATGATAAGTTTTATTCAGTAACTACTCTTTTTGAGTCTAACGTGCATGTCTTTTTTATCATCCAGTCTCAATCTTGGTCTTGATCTCAGTTTCACCAAAATTGGATTGTTGTCCAACTGGACCCCAATGGTGTTCACACTAAAACAACATGTACGCAACTATTTTTTTGATAACTTACCAATGTACGAGTTTATGAATTTACAATCAAATCCTGGCTGGTCCTGCCTGGCCATAATATATTTCAAGGCTTCCCCCTTGGGGTTTGATGTTTGTCTCCTGTGCAAAGGCATCCTATAAAAAAAATGTACACAAACTATGGTAGCTCGGGGATGCTGTATGGATATAATGGGAATGGGAATGGGGAGGGGGGGGGCTTGCTTGGAGGAAGTTGAAACAGTAGGCCTACTTATAGTAATATTAGGCCTACCTGTGCAAAGAAATGTCTAGTGACTAATTTGATACGTGTACACAGTATCGTTTGTGTGAACATTAGGCTAAGACTTCAGAATAGACCCTTTCAGACCTTTCAGTTTTATGTGCCATCTTGTTCACGGAACAAATTTGTTTATTTCCAACACGCATTGTCGTCTGCGACTCGCTGCTCGACCTTCTATTGCGGAGTCGCAGACGGCAACGCGTGTTCGAAATAAACAAATCTGCCCTGTGAACAAGATGGCACATAAGACCGTGAAAGTGTTTATTGGTAAAATCAAATAAGCTATTATTTAGTTGATGCACAAGATAGGCCTTTGAACACAATATTTCAGAACCCTGAGCCTTAGGTTCCCCTTTCTGGATCTACACGTAATGCTAGTTCACAATTTTGCCTAGCTGGCAAAACTTTCTGAAAGTGTTTTGCTGCCAGTCGTTACTTTACTATGTCAGCAAAGTGACAGGTTCTCTGACTTTTTTCCTTGTAAAAAAAAACCCTCCAAACCACAAAATTAAAAACATTTAAATTTTACTAAAATTAGAAACTCTTTTTAACTTTTACCTTCGTGAAGAAACTGATCATTTACTTGTTCAAACAAGTTAAAACATAAACTTATACAAAGGTCTTGAAAACCAATGTTGATGTTCACCACCAGCCTTTTACTGGAAAAAGTTTTAAAAATTTTCAACATCCAAACCCTAGTCACACTGAAATAGTTAAACAAATATTAGGAAAAAAAACCAAACAATTTGCGGAGAAGCATTCCGGAGAATGACTGTGTATCTCATCCCAAAAATGTGAGGCTACTTCACGGCCCTCATATGGCAAAACAATGTAACTCAGTTTTTGGTGGTTTTGAGATAATGAAATTTTCTGGGTAAGTTGAGGGCGCTCTTTAATTTTAGATGGGTCTCCATTCCATACGTTGCTTCGTTTCTGAGATACAGCTATCTGTTTTTGGCTCATTTGGCATTTTTAAACGTTTTTGTCTGGCAAAACACAGCATCTCTAACATAAATGTTTTTTGGGGGTTTCATTACATGGCAAAACACTTCATGTATAAATCAGTCTTCTGCTTCGTGGTAATACCATTCATACTGACAGTTTTATGTGGTAGGAAAGGTTAAAGTGAGTTACGTCTTTTTGGCTGTATTGAATTTGTTGCTAGAGTAATGATTTTACTCGGCAGAAAGCTGTATCTTTTAAATGTATTATTTTACCATAAAACGTAACCACTGTCGTAAATATATCATAAGTTAGTTTCTATCTGTCCCATACAGCTTTTTATTTTACAATTAATGGCAAAACAATGTATCTCTAAGATGCTTTGATATTCCACAGAAAATAAATCATATAAAATAAACTATGCCTTACACACAACATGTTTTGCACTGTTCTGCCTCCAGAGGGCCTAGCTTAGCTCAGGCTTAACTGGCACACAATGCATGTGCATCGTACATAGCATGCACAAGGCCTTCTTTGTACTTGTACATGTATATTGTACATACCGGTACATCCACATACAAATGCACTTTAGGCTGTTTGTTCTGTGTGTGTGCGTGCGTGCAGCAGCTCGGCCCCCTCATGGCAAAATGGTGTAACTCAAAAATTGAAAAAATTAGATAAAATCATTCATGGGGTTATTGAGGGCGCTGTTTCCATATTTGAGATTTTCAGATCCATAGGTCCTACCGTTTCAAAGATAGCAGGACGTATCTTGAGCGAAAAAGTACAACTTTGGTTCAGTTTCTTTGTCAAAACGGCGTATATTTAGATGCAACCTTTTGTGTACACGTCGTGAAAAGACAAAAGGATTTATCTATGGTTACATATACTCATCAAACAAAGTTAAGGACCACTTTTTATTTTTAACATATTTTCTTTATAGCACATATTAAGGACCAGAAAATGCCTACATATGAATGTCCTGTATGACCTCCAAGACACAGTAATCGATTTCACATGTGGTTTGTTTAAATTGTTGCATAACTTATTTCTAAACTTGTCACAACCTGAAAATGGGTGTTTTTGTTGTGTCAGCTGACCACATAAAGTGGTACAAAAGTCCATGCAAGTGCTTTTCCTTGCATTTCCCACCAAGCTCAGGCAGTATTCTGACAAGAGAGATGCCTAGACGCCACTTGAGTGAATTAGAGGTTGCACGAGCCATAGGGATGCTGGACGCTGGCTTCAGCCAGCGACGAGTAGCTGAGATGATGGGTGTGTCTCACAGTGTCATCAGTCGCGCTAACCAACGACACCGGGAGACAGGGCGATACTCAGAGAGACCCCGTACTGGCCGCCCATCAGCAACAACTGCGAGGAATGACCGCTACTTAGTGACTCTTTGTCGTCGCAACCGCTTCAGTAGTGCTCGCAGACTCAATCACCAATTCGCTGCTGCAACTGGGGTGACTGTTTCGAATCAAACCATCCGTAACCGACTTCACAGAGCCGACATGCATGCCAGGAGGCCACTGCAATGCATCCCATTAACCCCTGCTCACAGAAGAATCCGTCTCAACTGGGCTCGTGACCATGTGGGATGGACCCAACAAGCAATGGCGCCGTGTTCTGTTCTCAGATGAGAAGCAGATTCAGCGCGGACCACAATGATGGACGTGTTAGAGTCTGGAGACAACAGGGAGAGAGATTTGCAGATGCCTGTATCGCTGAACATGACCGCTATGGTGGAGGCAGCATCATGGTGTGGGCGGAATCAGCTACGGTCACCGCACTCGTCTCTACGTGGTCCCAAGGGGAGCAATTACAGGTGTGGTACAGAGATGAAATCGTGGAACCTTTTGTGGTTCCGTTTGCAGAAAACGCTGGGGAAAATTTCATTTTCATGGACGACAACGCCCGTCCCCACACAGCAAGGGTGGTGACACAGAACCTGGCGGATCATGGAATTGAGCGTATGGACTGGCCAGCGAAATCCCCGGACTTGAATCCGATAGAACATGTCTGGGACATGATGGGGAGGAGTATTGAAGCGCTTGAAGTGCAGCCAAATGGGTTGCAGCAACTTGGTGTGGCCTTGGAGGCTGCATGGGATGCGATTGATGTCAGGGATGTTAATCGTCTGATAAACTCAATGAGACAGCGGTGTCAGGCTGTTATTGCAGCTGGGGGAGGCCATACTCGCTACTGACATTGATGACAAGACATTCAGGCTAAAATTGTGAAAATTGTGAAAAAGTTGACACACCAAAAACACCCAATTTCAGGTTGTGACAAGTTTAGAAAGAAGTTATGCAACAATTTAAACAAACCACATGTGAAATCGATTACTGTGTCTTGGAGGTCATACAGGACATTCATATGTAGGCATTTTCTGGTCCTTAATATGTGCTATAAATAAAATATGTTAAAAATAAAAAGTGGTCCTTAACTTTGTTTGATGAGTGTACTTTTCCCAAGTTCTCTGTATGTTTTTCCTTTAAATATTGAAATATCATAATGGTGTATACCAAGATATACTCCTTTACCTTAACATGCTGCAAAATATTTGTTTACATTTTTTTGCCAAAGCGATGTACATCGAAATACATTATTTTGCCATTTAAACTAACTTCTTAGTTTTTTCCAATTTGGGTGCTAAAAGGAGGTACTTTGAGATACATCTATTTGCCATTTAAATTAATAGTTAAATTTACAAATACACCATTTTGCCACACGACGTAACTTTCACCTGGTCGGTGCACGTCAAGATACACCCTTTTGACAAATAATTATACAGTCAACCGAGGGCGCTGTCCATTACATAGTGCCTTTTTAGTGGAATACTTTGCAGCCATTTTGCAGCAGCTGGACTCAGCGCGCGTCTGCATACTGTGCAGTTACTGTAGTCAAGCAGCTTGCTAACTTAGGCATACATACCACGTCTTCAGTAATTTTAATTTTAAATGATTTCTGCTGCAAAATGGCAAGTAGGGGGAAGATTATGCTACAGCTGGCTTTGCAGAAACAACGTAAAGGTAAGGCAATAGCCTACACAGATTCAATGTAAATTAAGTTATATATTATAACTAAGTTATAAGTACTACTAGCCTAGGCCCTGGCCTAGTTAATTATCGTCCATGATCATGTACGTAATTCGCCGCATTCGTGAAATGACGCACTTACCTTTGGCTTAGCATTTCTCTGAAAACTTACAAAACTATGGCGTATTACTGGTTGCATAAACTTATCTACATGTAAGTCATGCTTGTTACAAAAATAACAATCATAGTAAAATTGTATGATTTACTGGAAAGTTAGTGCTTGTGAAAGTGCAAAAAGTTGTTTAACCAATAATGATTATTGATTTTACTAGATATACATATTAAGGGATGTACATGACCTCAGTTTTTTTCATGAACATCTGTGATTTTATTGTTCTATGCAGCAGCTGTCAATAAGCTGTTATGTTGTCTGTGGAAACCAAAATTTCTGAATGCTTTGCATTTGCAAAGATTTTTTTAAAGAAATACTGATCCGCAAAATGGACACATTCCTTACAGAAGAAGCGAACGAAGACTACTTAATTCATTGGTGTTTACTTCGTCAGTAATAGAAAAGTATTGAGAAAATGAAACATTAATATCATGGTTATGAAAATAAATCTTTTATTTGACAAAATGCTAACAGCATTTTTATACATTTAAAAGTTTTAAATTACTTTTTGAAAAAGTTTCAACCACCTTCAGTTTTTGGTCTTTCAAGAATATTGATTAAAAGTTTTGAGAGCTCCAAATTATGCCATTTTATTTAAACAAATTTAAAAAAGAGAATCCTTCAATGAAACAAACTGAAACACCAAACTGCTAATTTCATTTGTAACTTACTGTCCAGTTGATGATATAAGTAACCTTATACATGTAGGTGCGTCATTTAGGGTAAATTGAGGATGTGTAAATTGAGAACGTGTACACGCCGGCCACATTGTGGGGTAACGTTAGGTACGCAATCAATAACGTTAGGCCTACGGGGGATTTTGTTAATAATTAATTTCATTTAATTAATAATTGGCCTACACAAGGCCCCTAATTCATAAAGCTATGGTTGGTTCATAGTAAAAAAAAATCATGGGCTAGTTTTGTGCCATTTTTTTGTGCCATTTGTTTTTCTTGTACACCTATCCCCACCCATCACCAAACAAAATACAAATGTTGGCCTAGAATACAAGTTACGATTCAGTTAAATCCTCTTTGAAGCATGCCAAAAGTCGTTATAATGACGCTATATAGTCCAAGGCCAGTTTTAAATGCAATTTTGGTACCAAATCATGTTCCACAGAAATAACACCTCGTCATAATGTCTTGAGTATAACGTCAACTGGTGCAGGCGTTAATTCAGCTGTCTCTGAAAGTGTTTGGACAGATCACAATGCAGCCACTATTGCATCACAGTCAGCAGCTTCTCCCAGTCTTGATCTTCCAGCTGCCATGGGTCTTCCACCTGTCATTGATGTACCCTTAGCAAGCTTAGCTGAAACTACATGCTCCAGTGCTGCAGCTACTGCATCTCATGATTCTGACATGGAATCCGGTGACCCTATGGCCAACTGCACCATTCCAGAGACTGCAGCGACTAGCTGTTATAGTTCTTCCATACAAAACCATGCCTTGACGTATGATGTGCCAACAACAACTGGTCATTGTAGTGTGTCATCACCCTTTAATTCACATGGTTCAGAGGTACCATTATCTACAAGCATGATTCTTTCAAAAGATCTGGATGATGATATTGACATGCTGAGTAAAAGTGGGGAGGAGGATGTTCTTATTGGTAAGTTATATATCTATGTTATTGCATTCATTTCGAACATGAAAGACAACAATAATTGTTTGTGTTGCATTTATGCATATACATGTAGGTCATTAATGTTTGTATTTTAATGTATTGTTTTTACAGAAAATATCACCTTATGCCAGTCAACTGAAACGGCAATCAAGGAGCTGATGAACTGCCTGGAAAGCGACATTAATCTTGGTAAGGTACAATGTAAATTTGCATTTTCCCTAATAAACTTATAATTATGTGAGGTAATGAGACCATTTAAAAGTACACAAGTTCATCCACCCCTATAAGGTCTTTGAATTAATTTCCCTGGTCATAAGAAAACATGTAAATCCTGTAGGTTAAGAAAATGTGTCGGTGATGTTTTTAAAGGAATGGGCTTGTTATTTGTATGGAGGATGGGTAAATCATCTTACATGTGCAGCCCATAGTGGTTTTAGAGCACCAAATGACATGAACACTGTTTTTAATGTTTTTATTGATGTGGATACAAAGTGTTTAAGGTGCTTATTTCATAAAATAAAGTTGTATGGTGCTGATGCAAATCTGTGTGGTGATGTATGTCACATCTTAAAATTCCAAGGGAAACACAGAGTTAGTTACCTTTGTTACCTGAAAAGGCAGGCTGCATGGTTTTAATTACCATCAATACTCACTTGCGTTCAGTAATCATAAATAAGCACAGGGCTTAAAAAAGACAGGGGATTAAATAGTTTCGAATTTCGACAAAAGTGTTAATGACAAATAACAGATGTCTTGAGAACTATATGTATGAATACTTACACTTTGATTTAACTTTACAGCTGAAACAGGCACAGCTTCATCTCCTGCTCATTTACAGTTGGCAGCTTCCTGTGCTAGATGTACTCCTGTTAGATGCACATATATATTGCCCAAACCTGCCAATTCCACTCTGAATCTTCCAGCTGCCATGGGTCTTCCACCTGTCATTGATGTACCCTTAGCAAGCTTAGCTGAAACTACATGCTCCAGTGCTGCTACTGCATCTCCATGATTCTGACATGGAATCCGGTGACCCTATGGCCAACTGCACCATTCCAGAGACTGCAGCGACTAGCTGTTATAGTTCTTCCATACAAGACCATGCCTTGACGTGATGTGCCAACAACAACTGGTCATTGTAGTGTGTCATTACCCTTTAATTCACATGGTTCAGAGGTACCATTATCTACAAGCATGATTCTTTCAAAAGATCTGGATGATGATATTGACATGCTGAGTGAAAGTGGGGAGGAGGATGCTGTTATTGGTAAGTTATCTGTTATTTCGGTTGTTGTTCTTTGTTCATATTTATTGTTTTCGTTTATTAAAAGGTTCACTTTTGTGGCTTCTAAAGTCAATACATTGTATATAAAATAAGTATAAAATAAATATATCGGTTGCTTCCATGTTCATCCTATTGTATAGGCCCAGATATTCCGATGTTCCTTTCCGCTGAAACAGATATCCAACAGCTTTTGAGGACCGGTATGGCAGGTGACATTAATGAACGTAAGCTCAAAGTGCATTGTTTTTTATCTTGACCCTCTGTGGTAGTCTAGCCAGCTCACGATTTGACAATTATTTTCAGAACCATTAATTATGTTTGTAGCTAGTTCATGAATGATGTTACCAGTTAAAGTATTTCTGAACTACCTGTTTTGTTAATTTTACTTTTTATTATATTGTGCAGATGTTGATTATGATGGACAGCAGCTGCAGCAGCAAGAGCAACAAGAGCAGCAAGAACAAGACGTTCCTGTCATGCCAGTCGTTCCTGTCATACCAGGTTTGACAAATACTACATTTAAACATTCTCATCACGCTTTCAATCTTGGCATTGATTCTAACCTTTAAACCGCTGTGGCAAACTAGCCTTCTCACGTGTAAAACCATAGCTAATTGTAAACGGTATTAGTAATGTATTTTATTTTGAGATAATCAGGCATGAGAATGGAGTTTTGCAAAAAAGAAGGAAAAAATAATCCAGGCTTATATTAGATTTTGGTATATGAAAACCTTATAGGATGGCTATTTTGGATATTTTTATCATTGAAATCTCTTGTAATTTGGATTTTAACAAAAAAATAAAATAAATAAATAATCCCAGGAAATTTCTGGATATTGGTAAATGAAATCCTGAAAGGATAGCTATTTTGGGTATTAACTTCATTAACATCTCCTGTAATTTTGGCAAGATTTTGTGTACATTATGACCTGTCCAATATAATAAAATATAATTTTCAACACATATTAAAACAAATCTTACAAAGACTTACAAAGACTTGGTTCTTGCAAAGACTTGGTTTTATTATGCTTACCAATACTTTCAGTCCAGTCATGAATCATAACATTTCAGCACATAAGTTACAGAAAGACTGACAGCAATTATACTGGGTAAAATTCTCAAGAGTGTGTAAGAACAAAATAATAGCTCAAAATCAAACTAGCTAAGTTTACGAAAACAATCGCCGATTAGAGAACCAGCAAACAGAACTTTATCACACCAATTCCATTTCCATTTATTTTTGATAGTTTTGTCGATTTCATTAACATCCACGGCGGAACCACGCTGGACGTAAGTAAGTTTGAGCGCCATTTCTATCGTCTGCAAACTCGATCGCATAGAAAGTTCCTGCTCTCGCGCGCGAAGACTGTGTGCAGATAGACTTGACAGTAAGTCGGTTCTACGTCCAGCGCTAGCACTATGGTGCATACATCACGCGCACCACACACACAAAAATACATGTAGGACTGTTAATCACAGTCTACGGAACGTAGAGAGAATTTGGTTGTGATCAATACTCTTTTGCGCAGTGCCCCGCGTTGTGTGTAAAGCAAATCGTTGTATAATGTACTTCTTTGTTTAAAAAAATTCTCCGTACATGCGTATTCCGGTGACGTCAACATTCAGAGAGGGGAAAACACGGACACATAACATACCGTACGGACACATAATACAGTGAGTAGTCAGATCCGGCTGCGGCATCAATCAAATAGGTCGCTACATTAAACAACACTTTTCCTGGATACAATTTTCTGCTGTAAACACTAAGTTTATCGGGTGACAAAGTTAAATTTTCACTTACTTTTTTTACATGTTTTCTGAGCTAACCCCTATACAACCTACCCCCCAAATGTTATATCAAATTCACACTGAACTCGGAGACCACATATTTTGAGGTGAAAAATCCGGAGGTCCGGAAAAATCCGGAAGATTCTCATGCCTGGATAATTATATGATGTTGGTACAGTGTGAGATTTCCTTGGGATATCTGACAGCTTTCATAAAAAATGTGCTTGCCCAAATAAAATAAAAGAAATACAGTCAGCTGAATAAAAATTTGCTATGATTCTTAATAATGCGAAAAGATGATACCCTATGATACAAATCATTTGGTAATTTTTTCACCCATCCCATCTAATGATCTTGAGTATCTCAAAATAGTGCGCATTACATACAGAAAGGAAATTAATTATTGAATTGCACATAATACGTTTGATTTATCAACAGCCAAAAAATGTCGCAGACGAACTGCAACATCAAAAAATGATGCAAATCGGCATAAACATCCAATGCTTCCCCCTTGTACCAGTAAGTGTAGGAGGGAATGCACTAAACACATTTCAAAGGCTCAACGAGAATCAGTGTGGAGCCACTACTGGGAGATGGAATACGACAGACAGCGAGACTGGATTGTACAAAATGTTGAACAAAAGCCAAAACTTTCCAAGACAATATTTGGCACAAAGATCACGCCGTTCTAATACCATCATTTGGAACCTTGGATCGAACATCGTGTGCAAGACCTTTTTCCTGCATACCCTTGGATACAGGAATGACAAGATGGTTTTCTCAGCTTTGCGTCACATCAAAAAAGATGGTAATATCGTTGTAGGAACATATGGCGATAAACGTGGGTGCCATGAGCCTCATAACAAACTCTCTGCTGAGTATCGGGATACAGTTGTAAGGCACATTGAATCCTTTAGGCCACAGATTTCCCACTACAAACGGGAACATGCACCGAATCGCAGATACCTTCCATCAGAATTGTGTGTCTCATTGATGTACAACAACTTCAGTGAAAGTGTGGAGCATGTGTGTTCATATACATACTACCTTCAAATATTTCAGTCACAACATTTCATTCACAACACCCACTAATGACTTATGTAAGAAATGTTTCGTTCATGATAAGTCACACCCCGAAGATGCACATGAGTGTTCTACATGCGAGTGTTCAGAATGTTTAGTTTATCCCAGTCACAGGCTACATGCTGCACAGGCAAGATCAGCCTTACATGATGATATGCAGAGGATGACTACAGATGAGAAGTTGCTAGTTGCAACTGTCGATTTGCAGAAAGCTATAACAATTCCCAAGGTTCCACGAAAGACCACTTCTTTTCACGCAAATTGGTTGTATTCAATGAAACTTTTGCAACCCCAGGTAAATATGGGCAAACAACATGCGTTCTTTGGCACGAGGCCGAAGCTGGCCGAAGTGCAAGCAACATTTGCAAGCTCCTTTGTTGAGTTTATTCGGAAACATAGAGACAAGGAGGAAATAATTCTCTATGCAGACAATTACTGCTCACAGAATAAGAACTGGACATTGTTGTCAGCATTGCCAAGGGTGGTGAACAGCCCATCTGTTGCTACTCAAAACATAACAGTGAAGTACCTTGAGCCAGGACACACTTTTATGGCAGCAGATTCAGTCCATGGAAACATCGGCTCAAAGATGAACAGCCAGACGTACATACATGACTTCACAGACATAGTGGAACTCATCAGTTCCTCTCGCAAGAACATAAAGTGTGTGATAATGGATCATACCTCAATGATTCTGTTCACAAACCAAGCAAAGAAAGTGAACGTGGTATTGAAGGATGTCAAGGTGGTAAAGTTCTGTCGTGGGTCTCTTAACATGTTCATTAAGACATGCCATAATGCAAACACCTACAAGGAGGTAAGTATCCTGAAAAGAGCTGAAGTGAGAGATGAGGGTCCAAAATGGCCGCAAATCAAAACACAGTCAACTGCCTACCACGAATGGAAAAGCCTAGAGGTATACCACCAATTAAGAAGAAAGAATTACTGAAATTTGCTGTCGCAATGCCACCCCACAAGAAGGCATTCTATCAGAACCTTGTTGCTACTGAAGGTATCAATGATCTTGAAGTAGAGGTCTAATGTGGTGTGTAAGTGCCTGAGGTGACGAGTTCTTACAGGTGACAGACCCGAGTTGTTACATTTCTTAAGCCCTACCTCGAATTGGGAAGGATGTGATTTCGTGGTTGACGAGTTAGTTGTTAAAATACTACTTATTAAAAATTATAATTGATATAAAACATTTCTGGATGTTTCCCGCCTGAAATGTTCACATATGAGAGAATGATACGACACGTAAACGTTTAAGGGTTGTATGTGTTGATTTGTATTCTAAATTTATGTTACACTAAAACGTTACAATCTTTCTCAGAGGCAAACTGCTCCAGTTTGCCTTTGCCTCTGAGAAAGATCGTGTCAGTCTAAACGTCAGGCCCTTCTAACTTATAAGTATCATACATTTCAGGTCAATATAGTTGGAAGCAATTTGCAACAGCCTATTATTTTAATTGCCAATATTTTTGTTGTCATACGCAATTCAGGGAGTAATATAAAATCCGCATTAAAATTACATTACTAATGTAAATGAATTGTGTTTAAATATTTGAATGGTCACAAATTAATTTAACCGAACTACATTATTATTGAAGAAAAAACATGAATTTTCAGTGTTGTTAATTGCCTTACAATAAATCTTCGAGTATTATAATGAAGTTTCAGTTATATAACACAAATGATTTGGTTAGAACCGTTTACTGAATTCAATATTGAAATATATTATTTTTGTCTGCAATGGTAAACGAATGTGTCATGATATTACAGGGTATACTTTATTGAAGATTGTTTGCAATATGAACTGCATTTACCAACCCAGTGTTTGTAATTACTTTGCAATTATTTATGCTGAGGGGAATGCTTTCAATAGAGATCTCTAAATTTTGTGCTAAATAAGAATTAATTTAAATTTTGACCTGGTATCAATATGATTGTTCCAAGGGAAAAACATTTTGAATGATATTATTTGTATCGGGTTGCATTTTTAATTTTAAACTGGAATAAACTTTAAACAATTTATTATTACACATGTATTATTATTATTTTGTTTTATCTCTTTAAAAAAAAATTTTGGCGGGGGGGGGGGGGGTGTGGGAGGGTTGTAGGGTGACTGGTTGTGGATGTGCCAATTCAACTTTTAATGCAATTTCATTTTATGCAAATGTTCTGGACAGGTTTGTGTGTTCCGAATTGGCAATACAATTTTAATTTAAGTTAAATATTAATTGTAATTAATCTCGTTTTCAAGTTAAATTACACAATAATTGTTAATTATATGATATTAATGTTTTAATGTTTAATGTTTTTTGGCCTGGTGTGATTGTGACAAGGGAGCGAGAATGGTTTCAGGACTAAGTTCACTACTAACCGTAGTGGATATTTGTAGGGACTGGTTGGGATTGTGCCAAGTAAAGTTTAATGCAATATTCTATAAACGTTTCTTCAAAAATTTACATGCAATAAAATTTGAATTCACCATAAAAATTAATTGTATTTAGACTCATTTCTTGTGTTATGGTAAAATGATATCAAAAACATACGCCCTTTTCCCGTTTCAATTCAGTTATTATAACGAGTTAAATGAAGATACACCTTTTTACCAAATTACTTCTAATTCATTTTCAGACTAACATTAGATACATCCTTCTGTTATGAAAACATTGCTTTTTGGCTTGATGATATTTCATGGTAAAAAGGCTCAACTTTTTTAAAATCCATATCATTAAAAAACTAGAAATCACAAGGAAAATTTTTTTTGTCTCACATTAAACAAAAACATTTACAAGCCAAGGTAGAAAAATATTTTGCTTTCGAATGTAAAATGAAAAAAATGTAAGACCTTGAACTTTCAAATGGGTTTTTCTCAAAACATGTTTTTTCAAGTTACACCCTTTTGCCATGAGGGGGCCGAGCTACATAGGATACACAGCATACATGTATAATTTACGTCCAGCAGGTAGCCATTTTGAAATGAACAATGTGAGGTCTACATATAGGCCTGGTGTCTACATGACAAGGGGACAACGAATGTTGTAGCTGGCTCTTCAAAAAGGCAAATCTAAAAAGGGTAAGTTTTCCCCCCGGTGTTACAAAACTTTGATGTGAGTCTGAGTAATGTTATTAGGCCTAACGTTACAGGCCTACGAACTTAGACTAACGTTAAGCAGCCAAGAGGATGTCATTGTTACACAGTCCTAGGCCCACATCTGAGAAACATATTTCTGGTCTGTGCTTGTTTAGTGTGAATGGTAGTAGGTCCACCGTTAATACTAGTATTAAAGCTAAGGCAGGTCATATTTACCCGGCGCCGGCTAAATAATTCAGGAACTGCTAGTTTTTCCTGGCTATGTACTGAACATGCGCCGGGTAAATACACCATGTACTTCCTAAAGCTAACAATAGGATACATGACTAAAAGGGGCATTTCTTATGTTTGGTGTAGGCCCTACGAATAACGATAGGGTTTGCAAATAAAATAATAAGTACATTAAAAATAGGCTAGGCCTACCCTACTATAATTAATTTCAGTAACAAAAAGAATTATAACTTAATATTGTTTTACAGTCATTACTTTCCAATGCCATTTGGTTTTCAATGTATAGACCTACAGTTAATAAGATTAACAGTATGGACTATAGTGTTTCAATATTATAATTGTTGAATGCAATACGAGCAATTAGCCTTTTGTCTTTCGTGTGGTCCTTCCATTCCTTGCCACAACCTCTCAAGAATAAAATTTATCAAAATTATCTAACATTTTATTTATGTTTCAAAATGAAGACTGTTTACTGCAGCAAGTGATGCCCAAGTGAAAAATGAGGGTGTGCCTGATGTTCGTACGGAATATCGGGTTTTTCCTGCTGTTCCTACGGAATCTGGTTTTTTTCCTGATGTTCCTGCGGAATCCGGAGTTCTTTCTGATGTTCCTGTGGAATCCGGGAGTGTGTCTGATGTTCCTGCGGAATCCGGGAGTGTTTCTGATGAATCCGGGAGTGTGTCTGATGTTCTTGAGGAATCCGGGGGTGTTGCTGATGTTCCTGATGAATCCGGGGGTGTTTCTGATGAATCCGGGAGTGTTTCTGATGTTCCTGATGAATCCGGGAGTGTTTCTGATGTTCCTGATGAATCCGGGGGTGTTGCTGATGTTCCTGATGAATCAGGGTGTGTTGCTGATGTTCCTGATGAATCCGGGGGTGTTTCTGATGTTCCTGAGGAATCCGGGGGTGTTGCTGATGTTCCTGAGGAATCCGGGGGTGTTGCTGATGTTCCTGATGAATCCGGGGGTGTTTCTGATGTTCCTGATGAATCTGGGGGTTGTTCAGAATGTTAAGAAAATACCAAAGCGCTCAGTTTCAAACACCCAGAAGCCATCGAAGAGGGAGAACACACTGATCTGGCAGCTTGGACAAAAGATTGTGTGTAAAACATTCTTTCTTCATACTTTGGGGTACAGCTCAGACACATTTGTGCAGTTTGCACTGAAACACTCAAGACAGGAAAGTGGGGTAGTTGTAGGCTGTGAAGGTGATAAACGGGGTCGCCATGAACCAAAAAACAAGTTCAGTGAAGAGTACAATGAGAAAGTTGTTAGACATATTGAATCATACCGTCCACAGGTTTCACATTACAGAAGAGATCATGCTCCGAATAGGAGATATTTGCCTTCAGAATTAACAGTGACAAAGATGCACAAGCAGTTCATTGAAGAACAGGTATCTGAAGATGATAAAATTAATGTTCATACATTTACTACCATAACGTATTCAATTCTTTGAATATTTCATTTGCATCCCCGAGCAATGATTTATGCACAAAGTGTTTTGATCATGATCGTACCCATGCTCCTCTCAAAGAACACAACTGTGAAGCATCGAATGATTGTCTTGAGTACCTTCAGCACAGACAGCATGCCAAACAGGCACGTGACGCTCTTGAAAAAGACACAGAAAGGATGATCAATGATCCTCAGAATGTCATAGTTACAACGGTTGATATGCAGAAAGCGTTGTGTATGCCAAAATTGCCCACAAAAGATTACTACTTTTCAAGAAAGCTTGTTCTGTTTAATGAAACATTTGCCAGTCCAGGGGAAAATGCCCCTGCAACATGCATTTTATGGCATGAAGGAGAGGCTGGTAGAAAAGCTGAGCACCTTGCCACCACATATGTGGAATTCATAAGGCACAATAGGGAAAAGAAGGAAGTGATCCTTTACTCGGATAATTGCTGTTCACAAAATAAAAATTGGATATTGTTTTCTGCTCTACCCCTTGTTGTTAATGATGTGCTTTGTAACACTAACACATTGACCATGAAATATCTCGAACCAGGTCATACGTTCATGCCAGCTGACAGCGTTCATGGCAACATCACATGCAAACTAAACAGTCAAGCAGAAGTGCATGACTTCCGTGACTTTGTTAATGCGATTAACTCATCCCGTAAGCACATGGAATGCATACCAATAGACCACCACAGCATGTTTCTGTTTAAAAACCAGACAAAGAGTAAGGTACAGGTACTTCTTAAAAACGTCAAAGTTGCACAATTTAGAAGGGGCTCGCTGAACATGTTTGTGAAGTCATCTCATGACGAATCTGTTTCAAGAAATAGATATCTTCAAGAAGACTACTCTGAGAGAGTTGAAGTCAGTTATTCGAAGCGAAAACCTCTTAATAAGTAGAATTCCAAAAATGGAAGGCCCTAGAGGAATTCCACAGAAGAAAAAAACACAACTCATGAAGCTGGCAAACAGTATGCCAACATACAAACGTGAATTCTATGATCACTTGACCGTTAATGATCTTTCTGAAGATCTCGAAGTTGAACTGTAATCCATAATGAGAATGTATAAACCTATGTAATGAAAACAAAAAGAAGGCTAACAACATTCATTGGATTTACCATTCTAGTCTTGGTACTTAGCGTAAGGGTAAAAATCCTCATGAAGTTACCTGAATATTCCACATTGTTCTCTTTGGTTAATTTGTAACGTTTAAAGATTCCATAAGATGTAACGTTTAAAGATTCCATAAGAAGATTTGCTTGCCAACAAATAAGAAAAAAGTAACATGTGTTTAAGAAGTTACAGGGAACAACTTTACGATCTTTACGTATGTAACATAGACAGAAATGTTGTTCTTTGGTGCAAGGAAGTTATTCTCAAATGATTAGTTTCACCTAAACTATGTACGACAATAAGTTTTGTCCGCCACTAGTTTAATTTGTACGTGACACATTGGGCAAAATACTTGATTGCATGTCATCGTATCCTTTCATATCTCATTCAAAAAGTTATGTTATACCCCTTTATTGTGGAAATGCCCAGAAATTTAATATAGTAGAATATTATGATTTTACGATTATAACCAATCATTTTCCTGCTTATTAACAAATATGTACACTGTATTAGTGTATGTATATCGTACTTTTAAATGAATTATTTCCTACAGGGTTAAAATAAAGCAGTTAAATAGAATTTATTGTGTTTTGTGTTCTGATATTTTCTTCTCTTTGCTATTTTTTTTTAAAGATTGGCCAACACATCCAGTTTTGAAAAGAGTGGGCCTATTTCTTACCAAGTTGGATGTAATTTTTAGCACATTTTGCAAAACTAAAAATATTACATTAATTAACAACCCTGCGGCGTTTTTGAACGTTTTTTTAACACTAAAGTATTACGGTGCGGTTTGTAACCGCCCAGTGTAATACGTATGAATAACGTACTGTACACACTGTTGTATACTATTTTTCATGCAGAGGTACACCTCAGACAGTCCCTGAATGTAGTCCAGGCCCAATAATACAAAAATAAACTCTCTAAAGAATACATAGCCAGACATCTGCGGTGTATTAGTGTAAGGGAAAATCCCTAACCCACCCCCCCCCCCCCATTTGCCAGAAGCCAATCTCTGTCCAAACACATCAAGTCTGAGTTGTTTGAGTTTTTTTTATTGGTCAATCCCTTCCAGACACTGTCAACCAACCCCTGAGCATGGATGATTGATCACAAATGTTGTGAGGCAAGCCTGTAGACCGGGACGATTGATCACACACAGGGTACCGCTGTGTCAAGGGATATGGGCTGTGTATACCATGTTTTGTACACAAGGTATGGCCTTGTGGCGAAGGGGTCGTGGTATCTGGCTCATGTCTGGCTGAACTATAAATAATTACACTAAAGGGGCTATGCCAAGTTGTTAGGCTATGGCTGATGTAGGAACTTGAAAAAAATGAATTTTTTTGAGCGCTCAATTAAGGGGTAATTAATTAATTAGCGAAAAGTGGCGGTTGAAAACCGCTACGCTTATTTCTTTGGAAAATCATATGGGTAACAACTATCTATAGATTCAGCGCATATGGGACAACTTTGTTTTTATTTATTGTTGCTCAACCTTTATTTTATTACTTCAGTCCTTTTTCAAAGAAAATTTTTTTACGTACAAAAAAATCAAGTAAATCGTGCGATAAAATGTTCCAGTTTCTTAATATTAAATACATTGACTGTAAATTACTTTAAAAAAAGATGCATCGTTTTGCCGTGAAATGCGTTTATCTGCGTTTAGACTAAGCAAACATGATTTTTTTTGCCAGGTAATAATGAATTAAGAATTATTATTTCAGGTTATCTAAAATAAGATGCATTGTTTTGCCATTAAAGTTCAGAGAAAATAATAAAATGTTGTGTTTTTCTAATGTAAGATGCATCGTTTTGCCATAAATAATATTAAAAAAGCAATCTTGAATTGCTACCAACACCAGATATTTTGTTTTCCTATGAGATAATTTACTTAACATATTAGCAATATTTTATAGGTAAAACAAATTAATCTTGCTAAAATATTAATAAGAAAAAAAATATTAATTTTTTTCCAGTGAATTTTTTTTACAGGCTATTAAGAAATAAGCCACAACAGTACTGTACACAAACTAAAAGAGTCAACTGCTGTTGTTGGAAATGGCAGATTTCCAAACTTTGATGTCGTTTTTCTCAAAATGCCTATTTTCGACTTGCATTGTTTTGCCATATGAGGGCCGTTCAGAAGGAGCCTCAAGTTTTTAGAGAGTAAATGTCTCGGACGTAATCGACTACATATTGTGCATCATTTTTTATTTCCTCACACATTAAACCAGTACTTTGGGACCATTTGGCCAAAATTAATGCTTTTGATCTCATTGAGGATGCATAAAAATAATACCTTGGCGTTTGGGAACTTGGAATCATAACATTATCAAACCATCTTTTGCGGATTGCTGTGTGAAGTCAGTGGCGGCACTGGTGCACGGCAACTCTAGTTGGTTAACGAAAAAACATTCACAAGAATTCCAGAGTCCGGCATTCTCCTGAGGACGATCAGAGCATACTGATCGAAACGTCGAGTTGTACCCCCAGTTCTTTTCAGAACTAATTACTACTCAATTGAGATTCCACATGGTGTCACCGCAATTAGTCTTACTTATCATCCTCACCATGCAAAGCTACAAGTTTTACCTATTCACAAATTCAATGCACGATCTAGCAAGATCTGGAGCTAGCCACACAAACTCCGTTAATTTTGGATCTTTGTTTGAGCTGGTTTGCAATATTTCTTATTATTTTACATTTGAAAATCGTCACAACTTTTTCCAGTAAGTGGGGGTGAACATTGGCAGTACTTTTTAAAAAGACCTTTGTAAGTTTACGTTTTCAACACATAAACGTTTTCAACACATTGGCATCAGTATCATAAAAAGTCAGCAATTTTTTGCACAGGTAGAAGTTCGGTTGATAAAAATTACATAATTTACATATCTGTCATTGGATACTTGAATAGGCCTAGTTAATCCTTTACAATTACATCAGTTTCAGCTTGAGCAGTATGGATGTCGATGAAACAAAACAAATAATAATTTGCAGTGATCCAGAGCATAGAACTAACGTCAGGAAAAAATGATTGTAACAAAAAAGGCCTACAACTTTACAGTTAACAGTTAACAGTGCCAGTGGTATAAATAATTATTATTTCTCATTTGAAATCAGTGAAACACCAACCAACTTCAGGTGAGAAATTATGCACTTGATGGCAATGACTGTATAATGATAAGTCTTAGTAGTCACTTTTTATTACTAAAGTTAAGCCTAGCCAGCTAGCCCTAACGTTAGTTAGGCCTAAAAGTATAAAACGTTACGCTGTTTTAATCAGTTAGGCCTAATAGTACTTAGTAATAAACATTTTCCGTACTTACTTGTGAGGCTCAGTATAGAGTTAGGTGCCTCATGTATTTAGAAGTAAGCCTATCTACATAACTTCCAGTTTAAATCACAAATTTAAAAATTACAAAAACAATTACTTACTCTGTTATTTCACAAAAATTCCCCTGCCCTGTATGCTAACAACAATGCAAGATGGCTGCCGTTCTTGTTCACACACAGATCTGATTGGTGGAATGTTCATCTCTTCATTTCATCAACAGAGGGCGACATAATTGCCTTTTGCAAGGCACTTCTCTCTCAATTACACACACGTTGGACAGTCAACAGAGGGCGAAATTGTTGTTATTCCAGGGTCCACACATTGTCATTTTTTGGTAACTGACATTTTCGTCTTTGTGTGGACTTTTATAAAATGTTTTAAAATAACTTAGTCTCACTTCCTGAATTAAAATAAGGCAAAAACATTATGTGGACCTGGTGTAAGTCCACACAAGGCTACCAGTCCACACAACGTTGGTGTGCAGACACACTGACGTCCACACAAGTATAGCTATGTCAAAACACACACACACACGCACGCACACACACACATATATATACTTGTAGTAAAACTAGTGGAACGCTGGTAGTTGTAACTCCGAGTTTCACGCGTTATGCGATCATCATACATATACATACATACATACATAATCTATCTATACATACATACATACATACATACATACATCTATACATACATACATAATCTATCTATACATACATACATACATAATCTATCTATACATACATACATACATATATACATATATATATATATACCATATATATATACATACATACTTTATATATATATATATACATACATACATACATACATACATACATACATACATACATACATACATACATACATACATACATACATACATACATAATCTATCTATACATACATACATACATAATCTATCTATACATACATACATACATACGCTAGCTATACATACATACATACATACGCTATCTATACATACATACATACATACGCTAGCTATACATACATACATACATACATACATACATACATACATACATACATACATACATACATACATACATACATACATACATACATACATACATACACATACATACATACATACATACATTACATACATACATACATACATACATATACATACATACATACATACATACATACATACATATACATACATACATACATACATACATACATACACATACATACATACATACATACATACATACATACATACATACATACATACATACATACATACATACATACATACATACATACATACATACATACATACATACATACATACATACATACATACATACATACATACATACATACATACATACATACATACATACATACATACATACATACATACATACATACATACATACATACATACATACATACATACTCGCCTTTCCACCAATAGGTTGACCACATCAAAAACAGTACATAGGACGACCAACGTGATTTACGTTATTATAGTTACCTACGCATCTGAAATGTCAACTTTTTTGTTACGAAAGTTGGTCAATATTCATGCTCATTAATTACATAAAAGCAATTCAACAATCCGCCATGGAAATAAGAAATTGAGATTTTAAGGTCAAATTAACTGATTTACAAACGGTTTAACAGATAATAGGACGACCGTTGAAAAACTTATTATTTCAGGCCGATTGAGGGCGATGCAACGGGGGGGGGGCTGTATAGGAGAGTTGCGCGCGTCAACTTGAGATTAGAATTAAGAACTAGAAGCCATTTTGTTGCCACGAACGCGCGCGCGTGTGAATACAGCGTGTGTATGTAGTAGGCCTATTGTACTATACTGTACATGCAGCGCGCGGCCGGCCGTGGCCCACTAGCGCGCGCAGCATACGCAAAGAACACTGTTTGTTTTGATCATAAATGATCTTGTAAAGTTGTACTTGTACTTGCTGTATACGTATGTGTACTTGTAGGCCTAATTCTTTATCATAAAATTTGCGTCTGTTCTGGGTCAACCATAGTATAGATGATGGAACATATGGATCAACTCGTGGGATTATGGTTGTATGAGAATCGTCCCAAGAATCTACGAATTGCAGCTCTTTCCGGGGTTGTTGATGAAAGGTATTCATGACTAGTGACACTGACACAGTGTTACTGTTATGTTATTGTTAATACTAAAATAGTTTTACTTTTACTTTACAACGTTATGCCAAGATTGAGGATGTTGAAATGAGTCATGCATTCGTGCACAAAATGGCCACAAAACTTACTTACTGTACATTTCTCACGTAAATTTCACGAAATGTAGCCATCGCACAGTTGCCGAAAGTTTGCGGAAAGTGTTTGCATAGGTAAGTGTACCCTAACTAGCTTTAAAATCGTGGTGTAAAATTGCACAACCAGCAAGTTTGAAATCTCAGGAAAATTGCAGTGTTTTTGTACAGTTTTTGTTACAGCCAAGGATACGGAGGGACTCCTGTGTATTGGCCATATTTATGGGGCTACCCTCTTAATCTTATATTCTTACTTACACATCACTGGTGGCCCTTGGGGGATGTCGCTCTAGTTCCATGCATCAAATTCTGAGCTTTCTGAGTTACTGGAAGATTCAGAATCTGAAGTTGATCGGATGGCTTCTTCACATGACTCAGTACTATCAGGGACTAGAGGTTGTACAGGATTATTGTTTTGAAAAAGGCCCAATCGCCCCTATTTCTACTTTCCGTGTAAAGTACGTACATTGTAACACTAACAGGCACGTAGGAAGATGATTTTAACGGGGGGGGGGGGGGGGGGCAGATTATTTTTGTGAAATTACATGTACATGTGTAGCCTGGTCTCTAAACCACACTGTTAAAGTTCCAGCAAGGATTAAATTAAAGGGTAGGGGCACCTCTTTGTGACACCAATCCTGCAAGCCAGCAGTGGTTGTAACTAGGGTCTAATTTGCAGGAGGGGGCACTCAGGATGCACTGATTTTTAGGGGGGAACTTCCCGGAACCACCCGGAACCACCAAATTCGCTTAAGGGAGGGGGGTGCCTGTAATAGTTTTTATCAGACACGGGTGCAAGGAAGGCAAGGAGCAATGCCCCAGATCCACATTTAACACCAAGTAGGGTGACAATGTTGACATTTTTTGTGGTGTAGATGTATTCGGGTGCAATCTAGAACATCTAGTATAGTTATGAGAAAATGGGGTGTGGGTGAGTAAGTATTTGTGTACCAATCAAGTGTTTTTTCAGTCCAATTTTGTAGACATGGATGAATTAAGAAGGGATGCCTCCAGTTCATCTTTTAACGCCAAATTGGGGGAAAATTTTTTAATTTGAGGAAATTTTTGAAATTATTGGTGGTCTACATGCATTCTGGTGCAACCTACATGTAGAAAGTCTGGAATATATTTGAAAATGAAAGGGGAGGGGTAAGTAGGCCTTTCGAAACCATGGGTGAAAGGAGAGATCGATGCCTCAAACTCCACTTTAACGCAAGTTGCAGAACAAATTGGGAACATTGGAGAAATTATTTACAATTTTGGATGGTCTATGCATTCTAGTGCAATCTAGAATGTGTAATGATGAGGCCAGGGAAAAAAACTGAAAATGTCCACGCATAGGCCTACATGAACATTATTTTCTTTTCCAACGAAATTCCAAATTAGGAGGGGGGGGGGGGCACTGTCCTGGTCATACTAAAAGCCGACGGCGACAACATTAACCCACAGTGCCGACAACATACCTTGATACCCACAAATAAACAGAGGATTGATAAGAAACAATTTCTGTAAGTGATTCATACATGTATTTTTGCGCGGTGATAATTTCAGGAAAATGTTACTTTTTGAGTTCCGAAAAACAGTCACACATGGAGTACAGTTGGCCACCATCTTGATTAATCTCCCCTCTTCGTAGCGTAACGGTATAGTCCAAAGACATCTTTCAGGCCAAGATGGCGGCCAATCATACTCCATTTGTGATCATTTTGGGGGCTCTGAGCATTGCGGCGTGGGGTTCAGGGTGCGCTCAAGGCCCCAAACTTTTTGGTTTCTAGATGCTCTGAGATGGATTCTCAGCCATTTTCAGGCACCTTTTTCCATGTCTCAAAACGATAAAATTCCTGAGATTTTTTTAAGAAATCAATGCAAATGATGACATCAGTGTCATGGGAAAAATAAAATAAATCGGGGGAAATTCCAGACGAGGCAAACGCCTCGTCTGCCCCATGCTGGCTGCGGCCCTGACTGTTTAGAAATTGTGGAATTAATTTGGGGAGACTTTGTCGCACCACCCCACCGCCCCAGTTTTTCATTCCCGAATGTTTATTGGCTGATCGTGAAGTGACGTACGATTGCACACATGCGCGCGTGCACGATGAGCACCATGCTATTTGCTAGTCTTTGGTATTATTGGTTGGGTCCTGTTCGTATCACCGCAATATCTGCGGCGATGTAATTGACATTAAACGCCTAACGGTACATTTATGCTTGTATTAAGTTGCAGTCCCAATTTTTGTTTTGAGTTTCTACGGTAATTACGGTATTAATACGGTATTAATAACTATTATTTTATTGAGTTTTTATATTGTGTTGTGCTACTCACTTTGTTGTTAACAAAAAGCACCTCAGGTTGACACACAGTTCTCTTGGTTAAGAACCAGTGCCAAATCCAATAGTCCAGTTGTGGGTGGTTCGATTCCACCGGTGCTTTGTTCAGAACTTGTGAGGGACACTGACACAATTATTACAATTCACAAAGGGGACAAAATCAGCAAGCAAGTACCGTATTGTGGCTCTAATGTTAGTCATACAAATAATGGCTAAAGAGACTTTGAAACATTATATTTATCCAGAAGTTTTGATACAAAAGTTATGCAGTACAAGTATCAATCATTAAACTGTTCTGCTAAAGGCTGTAAATTAGAAGGGAAGAAAATGTTTGTTGCCATTCTGGTTATTTTTCAGGAGCACATATTGTTATGAAATGTTCACAGAAGTTATGATAACAGTGTATTTTACGTTGAATCCAAACATAACAAATAAACTGACCTAAAAAGATACCTGTTGGCCTCTAGTTGTTTTTACATTTGTGAGAAAAGCATAACAGGAAGCACTTCAAAAGGTGTAATTTTCAGGATGATTATATTCTTTATCTTACCACCTTCAGAACAACTAGTTTTTCTGTACAGTGTATCTCCTTGTAATGTAAATTATTCGGACGACCGCAGTCGAGCTCATTTAGAGCTTTACAATGCTAATATAGGGCTGGGGTCGCAACTCCTCTCAGCACTACCAGAAACACCGGGGCAAGCCCTACTCTTCCACGATAAGTCCCTGGATCTTTTACGTGCATTCAAAACACACGGGACCTACAGCTTAATGTCCCATCCGAAGGACAAAGCAATTATGGTAAAGTGTCTTGCTCAGGACATCATGCTGTGGCCCGGATTCGGAACCCCAAACCCATGTCTTTAACTTGAGGTTGAAATAACCATACATTCACACACGGGTACCAATGTTACACACTTTGTTTTTGCATGTACTGAATCATTTTGAGCTACGACTGGATGTTTCTTCTATACCCCAAGATTTAAATATACATTTAAAAAAAATTCTTTGCGGTACCCGCTGCTAATTACAGGATTCGAACTGGCTCTCTCATCACCAGGTACCGCTCGGTGGTCTAGTGGATTTGCAGAACATCTGCTCTATAATGCGGGGGTCGTGGGTTCGAATCCCACCCGAGTAGCCTGTGGATTTTTTTCCACAGGACTCGAAAAGTACTGAGTATACAGTGCTTATCATACGTCAGTGTAAGGGTAAAAACCAAATGAATATTCTTTATCCCAGATGAAATTGTTACATACATGTATCTATTACATTTTTGTTTGTTTCAAGCTCCGCGTTCTGTTCATTCTAAGGTTTACATGTCTTTTCCTTTATTTATACATTTCTTTGTTACCTTATTCTTATTGGCAGTAACAACTTTGTTGAATTATTCATTCAACCAATGCTCTTCTTAAATGTTTAAAGGTCCTATGAAATGGTTTATTTTCATACTTGAATTTTTATTCTCAAAATGTGCTTTGGGTATCAATAAAAGCTTACGATGTGAATGGTGTTGTTATGAGTTTTGCACTCGTTTTGAAGTATTTTATTGTTCATCTCATATAAAAATATTTCCCATAATAATAAAACCACAAAGGAAACGACTGGACTGGGTACATTTTTAGATAAGATTTGGATGAACAAAAGAAAAATTGACCAGAGCGGGACTCGACCACCTGCGACCTCCGGATTGACGATGCCGGGGCTCTACCTGCTAACTGAGCTATATCTAGCCCTTCTGTTATTGGCGGTCTCCCTATTTTGTCAATATCTTTGTTCGGGGGCGCCAGTCAGAAGTCATACAACCATATACTGCCCTTTAGTAAATTTTTCTTTGTTCATCCAAAAATATTTCCCCTCAGAGTTCCCGGATGTATTTTTTTGTAAAGCACGCGGTTGAGTTCTCTGTGTCACTGTGACGTAAATCCCAGATCCGGTTGTGCGCTTCCGATCTGCCGAGCAGTGAGGTTTGGTACCTAAGTGGTGCGCCAATCTGACAAAATTTATATGCAAATCACGTTTCCCTTTGAGGGCAGTGCTACTTCCTAATTTTGTGTTTTAATCTTTTAATAAATAAGCCAACATGCAGCATGCAACAGACGACAAAGTGGCAAATATTTATTCAATCTAGGCATTTTTATTCTATAGATTAATAAACAAATCCATTTCCTGACCTTTAATATAAAAATTACTTATATTTGTTTACTACTCCGAGTATGGAGGTGAAAAGGTTATTTATTATGCTATTTTAATACGCAGGTACATTTTGATGATAAGCAGTTTGGAATTGGGCGAGCAGATGGGACGAAGAAGTTGAAATGTAGGTACTACTGTACCCACTATACATATATATTTGCTCATGGTAGAGTCTACTACAAAGGAGAAGTAATCATTTGCATTCAGTTTCTGTAAAGTAACAAAAGAAGAAGAAAATACAATGTGACGCTTTTTGTACAGTGTATATATATTTTAATAAAATTATTAAAAATCATTTTTACCGTATGTTACTTTTTCTTGACAATAGTCTGTACTTTTGTAAAGTGCTTGGAAACAGGTGAATGTGCATTCAAACTTTATAAGAATGAAGACATGTACCAATAAGCGAGGTTTGAGTATTTGTTGTGACCATGCACATACAATATAACTTGTTTATCCTGATCGAATTACATTTGACCTTAACGATGCAGAGCAGGCACAAGATAGCAATCTCGCATGATCCTGGGTAGGTCAAAGGAAATTCAGGATAAGTAAACCATTTTCAGACAATGTGCAGTTGAAATAAAGAACTCGCTAATGGTATTTACTAATAATTGTGGTGTGGGGAAATTTTGATTTTTGCGCAAGGTACAAAGCCAAAACCCTACAAAAGCTTCTACAAAATAGAGCAGCTAGGACTAATATTTGCTATTTACCATTGCCGCCTAGAACGCATGTAGATGATATGTTAAATAATCTAAACTGGATAACTTGAGAATAGAAGGCAATTTCATAATTATGTATTAATAGTCTAACCCCAGTATATCTAGCACCTTTTTACTCCATTCAACATCTTCACAATACTAGGGCAAATTCTGACAGGAAATTACACCTTAAAAATACCAACTTAAAAAAGGGCCAAAACATGTTTAAATTCAGAGGTGCAAAACTATGGAATGAATGAGTTACCATATAATGTTAGAAACCAGCCAAGCATTAAGTTTTTCAAAGCCCAGTACATTAATGAAACCATAGACCTGCTCCTGCTAATTTAAATTTTGTGTTCTATTTAAATTTTATCTCTCGCATTTTCTGTAAATTATTTTTTATTTAAATTCTTATTATTGTAATTAATTTATTGTCCATGCCCATGCAATAGGATATAACATCAAGTTGAAGTGGGTTCTATACAATACAGATTGCTGTATCATTACAAGTTGTCTCATTTAGTTTTTATATTGTCTTTTAATGACTTTTATTGGTTAATCAAATTGCCTTTTCAGCATGGGCCCTAACTTTAGGGCCTATAAATACCTTAATGCAGATTTTCCTATTTATTAAATTTTTTTATTATTTAAGTTTTATTTCTTATTATTAGGCTATATTTTCTATAGTAATTTTGTATTAATTTGCTGTTTGTATTCAAATTTTGAAAACAGTCTTGGTACTGACTGATCTGATTCTCTACCCAACAGGATAAACAAGAATAAATGAATGAATGAAAAGGGATGTTTATTGAATATTAGGCCAACAGTCCCAAATCCTCAAATTTAATATGATTTTGCACCTCTTAAGGTTAACAAAGAGGTTAGCACTACTACAACCTTGGTAATCATCGCGTAGCTAACTGCCATTGCCAACAGCACAGATTACAACAATGAATTTATATCAGTCGTGGAATATTGTCAACAGGAGGACAGCAAGCATGTGCAATAACTTTGTGGTTGTAAATGTTCAGACGAATGTATGTCATTATACGAATGACCTGTCGTCTCAACTCAAGGTACATCCGTGCTGCCTTGAATTGACAGATTGTACATAATTTAACAGTTAAATCGTCTGGATATTTTAACCACAGTTATGCACATGCGTTGTCTTCTTGACAATATTTCCACACTCGATCCCACAGTTATTATGAGAGAGAGAGTTGCCATTGCTTTCGCACAAGTTTAAAAACAACCCCGAGATTGAAGATGTTGGAAACGAGTTCCATTAGTGCACAAAACGGCTAAAAACTTACTGACATTTCTCTAAGGTTTGCAGAAAAGTATATACAAAAGGAAATGTGGACGTAACATTGACGCAGTGGTGTCATTGTTACGTCCAAAATGACACATATTTTTCTCATATTTTTTGTTACAAAAATAATTTACATGGATTTAAAAACCTTCCAAAATATTCCTACACCCAAATATGGATAAAAAAACTGAATCATATGTAATGATACTTTTTAAGATATGGATAATGCAAACACACTGTATCCCAACCTGATGGAATGACCCATATACAATTACCTGTACATGTACACATGTATAGTCAATCGACATGAAACATGCATGATCTGATGAATGTAAGAGACCCAAGTTATCATTTCTTTAAAATGGTAAAAATGTGATGTATTTAAGCTTCTCTCTATTCTTGCAAATATTCCAGCCAACTTATGTATTATTTTATTAAACTTTCTAGTAAGGTTTGCGGTAGCACCTATGTAATAAGCCAATCTCTTCATAGAATTGTGGTAGTTCTGTAAGAACCGGTGGTTAAACAATGCATACCGATTGAAACGTCCAATATGTAAGAGATCATTACATAGCACAGTCATCGCAAACCTTTTCATACAGTGTTTTCCCACCATGCAGAGTTAATTACTACTAGGCTGGCTAGTTGGTGGCTGGCCAGCCACCAACCCGGTCATTACACACGCATTGAAGACCAGGTCCTCACTGTTATTAAGCCATCAATAAATACCTTTTCATTCATGAAAAGAATGGTCAAAATTTGTCTATTTTTGTACTCGTGTTCAAAGACCCACATTTTTATCTAGTTTAGTTTTTGGTGGTACCTTATGTCTCTTATACTACTCAAAAAAGAAACGCAAGTCACTTGAAATGAATTTTTTGGAGGGTTTACCAATTGATATGTACAAATGTACATTTAAAGTTTCCACCGATCAAACTGCTTATTTTAAAGCCACCTTTTGGAATGCTCACGGTTCAGTGCACACCAACCAAAGGTTTGGAACCTATTTGGAAGCAATCTCCTTCCTTCCTATTTGTCGCGGGGCATGGGGCAGTTTCACGGGAAAAGGTTGCAAAATGAAAAATAGGTAATCGATGCTTTTTTTCATAGGAAGACTTTTTTGGAATTTGCTGGTTTTTGTCTCCGCAAGGACCTTTATGTTGTAGCAATCTCCGAAAAAAATTCACAGTTCTATGCATTAAGTTCTCAAATTATCCAGCTCACATGGGTGCTAAAGCACAAGATTTGGTGTCTCATTCACATTTTCTAGAAACTGCAATTGATGAGAAATAAAAATAAATGCCAGGAACCACCCAGACTTTACAGGACATTAAAGTGTGTCCCAAAAATATGTATACCAGATTTCATTAGGATTGGCCAAGATCGTTTTTTTGTTATGCCGTTTTGAGTGAGATGTTAAATGTTTTTCAAATGTCCTTTCCTGAACATGGTATTTTTTTCCAGAATTAAAAAGAAGGAACACAAACTTGTTGCCTGTCAAAATGATGCTACATACTCCAGTAATCAAGTATAAAAAGATTGGAATTGGAAGTACAGGCAGTAAATTCTGTCTATACAACAGCAGTCGCATATGCTGCGCAAAGTACGTTAAAAATGTCCTTTCCTGAACATAGCCCACCTTTTTTTTTACGGAAGTCAGAGATAACACATTTTGGACATAAACATGTACCTAGGGGTAGAACTTACTAGATTTAACAGACTGTAAAAGATTCAGACTCGAACCCTGCTTGCTGTCATGACATTGTGGTTAAACTACATGTGTCCTTTCCTGAACATATAGTTTAACAGAGTACTTTACCAAAGCCATTGTTGCTTAAATTTGACGTAGTATATGCTTATATTGTCTGTAGAGTTTATGTTTTAAGTGGAAAAACCAACTAAATGGCAAAGAAAGTGTTAGTGTTTTTGTTCTTACAGGTCATTTACTCACTCATGTTTTACACACAATATGGTACACGTGTATATGCATATCATTGTCTTTACAAGTCAAACTTAAATCAATATTGTTGTGTCAGGAAATTGGCTGATTTATAGTTTCATACCATCCCTTCCACAAAATAAGTATGCATAATAGTTTGGGCCAATTTAAATTTAAAAATTTACTGTTTTAGTCTAGTTTCTGTGTATTAAAGTGTTCAGAAAGGACAATTTTTTAAACAAGATTAACAACATCTGTTATACACTGTTTTAACAGTTCTTTCTGTGTGTGCAGCCACTATATTTAGTTTTACCCATGATGAAATATGGAATAGTCCAGCTTATCATGCACCTGATCATGCACTGATCATGCACATGTGCTCAATATTGCACAACACTATTGTTAGTACTAGTAATTAAGTATTAGCAGTTGCTTAGTTTTCAGCACTGCATGAAGTCATGCACAGTGGACATTGTATTTGAATGAGCTATACATGTACAACAAGCAACATGGCGAGAGAAGCTACAAGTTATTACAATTAAGGTGGAACCTCAGAAAGAGAAAGCCATGTTTGGAAAAATAAGGGGACATGCAGAACAACTGCGTATGTAAACAAACTGAAAAAGGACAAACCCAGTAAACACGAAGTGTACAAAAGCAAAGGATAGAATAAATAAGCACAAAGAGCTATGTCCCAGTGGCAAAGCTGTCGGCAGAAGGAAAGAAAAGATGCAGCAAGCCAAATGGAATGCACAAAAGAAGAGGAAGAAACAACAACGGTCATCAAAGCTAACCGGAGATACATACAATTGCGGGCAAAAGCCAGTAAGTAAGTAGATAATACAGCTGATGATGAGCCGCCAACTAAAAAGGTTTAAGGATATGACCCCCAGAAGAGAAAAAATCATACTTCAAACAAAAGATGGCTGCAAGTCGCGCAAGAAAGATCTGGCAAAAACAAACAGCAGAGAAAAAATAAGACAAAAGAAAGAGAACGGCAAGAAAGGGAAAAAGGAGGGCTTTAACACAACATCTGAAAGAAGTTGGAAGATTGTAACACACCGTCCACAGAGTACTGGAAACAAGGCTACACACATACTAGACAGCAGACCTCAGTCAAAAGGAATGCCCGAATCACCGAAAATGTATACTAAGGGTTGTTGCAGCCTTTAGTGGAGAGAGCAACACCTTGAAAGAAAATAGAACTGTCGGCAAGGGGCATCTCGAGCTGGCTAAACTTCGATGCTAGGGCAAAGGCAAAGCAATATGTACAGCAACGAAAGGGGAAACCCACCGATGAAAATCGACGAACACTCTACGGACTAGGCTACACATTCCGGCAAGTACGGCGGGACAAAAACTTGGTTTGTCCTGAGGATAAGCTAAAATGGCCCAGAAGAGAAAAGCTGTAACTAAGCGGAAGCAAACCAAAAGGGCGTGTGATACCACAAGAGCAGGAAGAAGTGATCAAAGAGTTCTGGCTAAGTTCAGAGGTGTCTCGTCTCACCTCTACCTCTAAAGAGAGAGTCCAAGAAAATACAGTCACGTATTTACTTGAGACGACCTGACCTACATCAATGCCTACAAGCTTTTCAAAGCCAAGCACCCAGACATTGGAAAAAAGTTAAGTTTGTAAATTCGTACAGCTGAAACCAACAAAATGTCGGAGACATCCTCAAAGCCCTTGAAAGAAAGGCGTGTGCTGCTGCATCAAAAATGAAAACATAGTGGCATATCAATGGCATATCAATGCTCTGAATTCATCTGCAACTGAATTATCTGTAACCTCTCATGCCTGCGAGTACCCCACGATGTCCAGGAGCATCTCCGAAGCTCACCCTGTGTCCATATGAGAAGTATCCAGAGGTCTACATGCATTAAGCGTTCATGCAATTGTTGTGGAGTAAAGGCCATAGCCAACCACTACAAACCATTGACAGATAAACACGGCCTGGAAACGGTGAAGTATAACATCTGGCAGAAAGTAGAGAAGCCCACACAAAAGACAAAGAAATTGTCACCAGTCCAGATTTATCCCCTGTCGAATATGCGTGGAACGAATTGGATCGCCGTGTCAGACAATGACCTGCTCAGGCATATAACGTGCAAGAGGCTCTTGCTGAAGAGCGGCGTGCCAACCCAAATGGGCACATTTTTCCCGCTTGTCCAGCCTTGGGGCTTATGTCTTCTGAACATTGTGAATCTTGGTCATCACTCTAAAAAAATAGTAGGAACAAAATTGTACAAGAAAATAGTAATGAATTGCTAAAGTCAACCTAGGCTCAGTCTGATGAAAAGAACAAAAGATAAGGGCCTTTTCTCCTTAGTCAAAAGGCTACATCAAACAGTGGTAGCAGAAAATACAAGAAAGGCAAAATATCAACACACCCCTGATATGCCCAAGTCTTTTAGATTATTAATGAGACGTCTCCAAAGACACTGGTTGTTTTGAATAGAAAAAGACGGATTTACACTTTTTACATGAAAAGCAATTATTACTTACATCACTTACTGCAATGGTGTGGATTTGTTCACCTTTGAAGATGCTGAGTGACATAGTGATGGCGATTCCGATTTCTCCCAGTGTTGGTTATTTCACTCTGACGGTCTGGATGACTTTTGGCCTGGATCTAAATAAAATATAGGAAAATAAATTATCAAATATTCAAAAATTGCTCATGACTTTCTACATCTTTATGGTTGGTCTGAGGTTGTTTGGAGAAGAAGATAGATTTACACAATGAGCAGTTGTTTGAAGCGACACTTAATGGAAAACAGTTTACCACTACAACAGTGGCTGAAGAAGATGGCGATATTTTCAATTTCTCCAGTGTTGGTTTCTCACCAGGACAGTCCTAAGTGAATCTCAGGCCTTGATCTAAATAAAAAATAAATTATCGAATAGTCCAAACACGGCTTATGTCCTCCATCTTCATGGTTGGTCTGGGGTTGTTTGAAAAAATATGTATTTTAAAGTTTTACACAAGAGCGATTGTATAAACGTGACGCTTGAAAACAGTTACTTGCAACAGTGGCTGTAGCGATGGCACTGTTTTCCGATGTTTGAGTCAATCTTTTCCGGACTTGAGGACGGGGATGCGATCTGATAACCGCTGTCGCTAACTAAGAAGGCCCATGGCTTTTTACCTCTTGATTTCAAAGTGGGGAAAATAAATACAACAGTATTAATTGCATAAATGAGGGAATTCATCTTGTACACGCACCAATTACTATTTAGTAAATTTACGTCTGTCCAAAAAAAGGGTCCTTTTTTT
>CM055816.1:81451141-81467931 GCA_029582265.1 Zoroaster sp. YZ-2022
GAGCACCCATTAGGTTTTTGAGCGGTTTCTTCGGTCAAGTCGGACATGTTTCACACATGCACTGTCAGGGACGAGAGATCGAGAAAGAGCCCACGCGCGCGCACAATGTTATCGCGTGTGCTGCCCTCTGTGTTCTTTTATGGCCAGTTCGTAAAAACTTTTCTCCATTGATTTGAGAAGTTGTCTTTTGTTCACGCAAAAACTAATTTGTTATTGCGCCCTCAATGCTGTTTTCGTGTTTAACGTAGATGCAACAAAAGTTTGTTCGATTTTTTTTTTGATGTTATAGTTTTCTAAATTGTTTGTTAGATTTTGGTTATGTAAGTTTTCCGATTAATTGTTTTTGTTTGTTTTCTTTAAAAAATTGTTCGTTTAAAAAAAACCAAGTTTGTTCGATTTATTTTGATGTTAGTTTTCTAAAAACTTTGTTAGATTTATTTTTCTTTGTTTTGGCTTTTTTTAATGTTAGTTTTGAAAAGTTTGTTAGATCTAAAAAAATAGTTTTATAAAAATATTTTTTGATTTATTTTTGATGTTAGTTTTCTAAAAACTTTGTTAGATTTATTTTTCTTTGTTTTGGCTTTTTTTAATGTTAGTTTTTGAAAAAGTTTGTTAGATCTAAAAAAAAATAGTTTTATAAAAAAATTGTTAGATTTATTTTTGATGTTAGTTTTCTAAAAACTTTGTTAGATTTTATTATTTATTTATTGTTTATTTTTTTTAAATGTTAGTTTTCGAAAAAAGGTTGTCAGATTTAATGTTGACGTTAATTTATGAAAAGTTTGTTAGATCTAAAGTTTTGTTAGTTTTGGCCTTCTTTTGGCCGCCCATATTATATGGGTTTGACCCGCGCACTCCCCACGGCCACGTAGCTACGCGCGATGCTTGAATAAAAGATACAACGCCTCATTTGCATAATGTCTAACTTTCGACAATAGAGGGCGGACTTTTTTACAGGAAAACTGCCGTCCGTGGCCACCGGCGCTGCACGCAGAGCGACAAGCGGTTTGCGCGTATGCGCCTTTTTCTGCTCTGTATAGCGCCCTCTATTGGTGTTGTTTCACCAACTTTAAACAAGGTCGCGTCTTTTGAAATTTGGCAAGTCGACTGGAGTGTGTACGATCAAAGTGAGTGCAAATGCCAAATGACCTCAATAAACAAAGATCACACATCAATCTACAAGTCATGGCTTTACAAGATGACACGTTTCTGGGTGAATTCATCGAAACCCGAAGTGTAAAAAGCGTCTTCAATGTGCATCAAATATTCAGCATCCGTTAAATTTTACAGATCGAGAGAAGCTAATTATTGGTCCATTTTTGACGTTATTGTACGTCTTTCATGAATGTTTTTCTTGAAAAATTAAGCATAGGAGGGTAGATAAACTCACGAAGAACAGTTTCATGGTGATTATAAAGGTGAAATATTGCTATTGATTACATAATTTAAAATAATAATTTAATAATAATTTATTCATTTCTAATGCGCAAATTCCATAAAGAAATGTTCAAATGCGCAGTAGGCCTACATGTACAATAAAATTCCAAGTAGAAAAACTTATTTAGACTATACACTTGCATACAATTTAAAAAGAATCGATCATTTAAGCATGTGACATAATAATAGATAAAAGTTAAATATATATACACCATGACACAAAACAAAACAAAATGCATAGAACATCCACAGCAAAATGACAATCAAATTCAATACTAAAACTAAAAATAAGATTAGACACCACAAATTATTACACAACAAATTCCTAATAAAACCAAGCCAATAATTAAACTTGCATGCATAGCATAATCTAACAGCGAAATGACAATTAAAATTCAATATTAAAACTAAAAATAAGCTTAAGACATCACAGTTTATTACATTTTATAAGAAGTGTTCAAATACGCAGTACATGTACAATAACAATTAAACTATAAATAGTTTACATTCAAATTTAACACTACAACAAAAACCCGCAATTTATTCACACAACATATCTTACACCAAAAACACAAGCAATTTATAACACAACATATCCTGCACCAAATGGCACAATCCCTCTTCATAGCGATCAGTAAAAAGCAATCCCCCAAAAATGAGTTTTCAACAAAGATTTAAAAGTATCTATGCTATCTGCTTTCCTAATATTAATGGGTAGAGCATTCCAGAGCTTAGGGGCAGCATACTCAAAAGCACGGTCCCCTAAAGTGACTTTAGTACGATACCCAGGGTAGCTCAAAAGAGTGTCATCATTAGAACTACGAAGACCATAATGAGACTGAGGCTTCTTAGTAATGAGTTGACTTAAATAGTAAGGAGCAAAACCATAAACAATCTTATAAGTTATCAGAAGAATCTTAAAATTAATCCTCAACCTAACAGGAAGCCAATGTAAATCAATTAATACTGGCGTAATATGACAGAATTTATATGAGTTGCAAACAAGTCGAGCGCAGGAATTCTGCACACGTTGAAGCTGGTTCATTAGACTATCCGGTAAACCATATAAAAGGCTATTACAATAATCTAAACGACTAGAAATAAAAGCATGAACCAATGTTTCGGTACATTCTCTAGACAAATATTTTCTAATGCGTCTAATATTATGTAGAAAATAAAATGCTGAACCACAAGCCTTAATAACATGAGATTTCATAGACATGTGAGTATCAAACCGTGAGCCTAAATTAAGAGCTATGGGGACAGGAGTTATTATAGACTCCCCAATCTGAATGCTGGGAAGATTAAACTTATCTAGCTGTTGACGTGTGCCAATGATCATGAATTCGGTTTTATTATCATAGTAGGTCATGAATACAACCCTCCATTGCAGACAAAGCTGCCACCTGATCATCTACAAGATTAGGGGAAAACGAGAGATACAGCTGGGTATCATCGGCGTAACAATGAACATGTGGGAGATGAGTTTTAACAATATCAAACAATTGACTAGTATACAAAGTAAACAACAAAGGTCCTAAACAAGAGCCCTGCGGAACGTCCCCTTCCAGTTCAAATTGCTGAGAAAGTTTGCCGTTAACAGAGACCCGTTGTGATCTGTTAGACAAATAAGCACTAAACCATTTAAGGGCATTACCATGAATGCCAAATTTTTGCTGAAGAGTTAATTAAAATATTATGATCCAATGTGTCAAAAGCAGAACTTAAATCAAGTAAAACTAGTAATGAAACATGTTGTCTATCCATAGCCATTAACAAGTCATTCTTAACCTTCAATACAGCTGTCTCTGTACTATGAAACTTACGATAAGATGACTGAGCAATAGGATACAAATTATTAACTAATAAATGGGACTGTAATTGACTTCCAATAGCCCGCTCCACCAATTTAGACAGAAATTGAAAATTACTGACAGGTCTAAAATTCTCCACCTTTAAGTCCATGCCAGGTTTTTTAAGTAGTGGAAACACCAAAGATGATTTCCACACTGCAGGAAAGTGGCATGTACTGAGAGATAAATTTATAATTTTGGTAATAATAGGTAAGAGAACATCTAAACTGTCAACAAGAAGCCTAGTAGGAATTGGATCAAGGATACAACATTTCTTACTCGAACCTAAAATAAGCTTGCGAACACAGTCATCAGAAAGACTTTCAAATTCGGAGAGAATACTAACACCGGCGGTCGCAGTAGGTGGTACATTACATACTGGCAAGTAGGTCACGTTACGTAGCTTTAACTTTATATTGACAACCTTCTGGACAAAATAGGTACCCATTTCATCAGCCAGCTGCGAATCATTTGTATGTGGAGGCAACAGGGAGGTCTTGTTAAGGCCAAGTAGAGACCTACTTGCTCTGAAAAGCTTTTGTTGGTCACTACTGTTTTCATTTATGAAATTTGTATAATACTCTTGCCGAGCACAATTCATTAAGTAAGTGACATAATTTCTCTTAACTTTAAACAAATAGAGGTCCAGTGGAAGATTAGAACACCTCCAAATCCGTTCCGCTTTTCTTCTATCATGAATAGCCTTTTTAATCTGATCATTGAACCAGGGCACGCGTGATCGCACAGTGATGGTTGTAGTCTTGACTGGAGCATGATGATCAAGAACCCCACACAATGTCTTATTATAAGAAGCGGCAAGACAATCAAGATCATCAGATGAATGTTGGTTTATGTTTTTGCAAAAATCAGAAGAGAGAATATCATTCTTAAACTGCTCCATATCAATACCTCTGATCTTTCTATAAGAAATCTCCTTTACTGACGAGGATGATTTACTACGTTTTAAGTTGCACAACACAGCATAATGATCCGAGAATAAATAATCACATATTGGGGTGTCCTGAATAATACATTGTGAGATGCGGGTAATTATCAAATCCAGCGTATGTCCTTGTATATGTGTCGGCTTGTTCACGTGCTGCTTCAAGCTCAATGATTCAAGGAGTTCAGAGAAACAACGTGCATCATGATTCTCAGCCACATCGACATGAATGTTAAAGTCACCAGTGATAACAAGTGGTTCACTTGAAAGTATAAGTAATTCCAAATAGTCTGAAAATTCCATAAGGAAAACAGGCATAGTGACTTGGTGATTAGGTGAATAGGGCGGCCTGTAAATAACAACAAGCCTGAAGGATTGCGAACCAGATCCGACAAGCCACTCAGAAAATTCAAAGGATTGTCGTTCACCTGCAGCATGTTTTTTAACCTCCATACTGTCACGTAAAAGAAGAGCAGTGCCACCACCAGATCGACTGCCGCGTGGGTGATCAACAAGCTTGAAGCCTGAGGGAGTTGCCTCGGATCTATGCGTATCATCAATACCCTTTAACCATGTTTCAGTTAATGCAAAAATGTCAGCACCACTTGTGAAGACATAATCAACAAAATCAGCGGTTTTATTTTTCAGTGACCGAACATTCAGCGTGCACAACTTCAAATGATGACCAATGTGATCGATAATAGCATCAGGAGGTAACAGGGGAACACTGACCAATGTCCGACTAAATGTTGAGATTTCTGGCCGTAGAGCGAAAGAAGGCCTATCTGTAATAATCACCGTGATATTATTATTATTATTATTATTACTATTGTTATTATTATTATTGTTATTATTATTATAATTGTTATTATTATTATATCTACGTTGACCGGCACGTCTCCCTCTATATCTAAGAATGCCGAGATGGGAGAGTGAACAGAATATATGTATTAAATATTGGTTCATATTGGCTTATAAACTCAAATCATTCCCCGTTTTTTTTATATATTCTAACGTTATTAAAAAATTATTTAACCCCCCTTACAATGAAAACGCCCACAATCTAATCCGTGTGTGTATATGCACACGCATACACAATGATGTCATCCCAAAAACCGTAACGGGTTCCCCAGAAATCTTTCGTTTAACAACGCTAAAGCCGCAGGGGAATCCCACCGTTTAAAAGTTAGCTACTGGGTTTGCTTAAATAACAAAGTAATAATTAGTTAAAATAAGAGTTCTTTCACCTATCATACTTTTTATGTCTCAGGGAAAATTCATCTTCAGGAAGAAAATCCGCTTTTAAATATTACCTTTTTCAGCGTGACCGCTCTTGTCAAGGGCCAGAGTTGTGCACAAAAAAACTTCAAGGAAATTCGCGCGTTTGCCCATATTGCTGTAATGTTAGTTCAATATTTGCAGACGACATATTCTTTCTAATCCTATTGGTTAAAAATTCTCTTTGAAATTAATTTTCAGTATGTAATAGGCGTTTTATCAATGAACTCCGCGACGGAAAAAAGTAAGGGTCACGTTATGAATATGCATTTTGTATGACCCTTCAAAATTCTCGCGCATGCGCCCAAACCGCATGTCGCCTGCAGAGCATTTTGAACAGCGGTGTGGCATCGATAACTCATAACAAGAGTCACCTAGCAATTGATTCAGAGGTGCTTATGAATATGTATTACATAAGGAACGTTCAATATTTATTGATGTCTTTTAAACGTTAAATTATATTATTGTACGCAGATTTGACAAACGTTTACAATAATGGTCACATTTTGAGGTGTAAAATACTACTTTTTTGTATTGTTTCCGAATTTAAACTGTTCTTTAAAAACGCGGATTTTTCAATGGGTTTGAAACTGTTAAAAATGTGACAGTATGTGGTATGCATTCTTTTGGACATGAGAGGTGAGCTAACAATTTTATTTATCGAGATAATTCGTTCATAAATATGCCATTTTTCGGCGTTTTTCGTGCTCAAAATCCCAATATACGTGGCCTGAACATAGCACATACTTCATAATTTCAGCGTTATTAATAAAATTGGTTATTTACATGGCTATATAATTCTCAAAATATTCGGTTAAACCACCGTGATTTAACCATGGTGCATGGACAAAAAAGCTTCGTGGGGGCCCTACTGTAATCTGATCCGATGGTTTATTGAAGCCAGCTAGCCAGCATGCATGGCCCTACGCCAAGTCAGGGTTGAGTGATTAACCTCAGCTGCGTGTACTGCAGGATCCAGGATAAACAGGTGGAGACATGGTGAAATCATAGGTGGAAATACGCAATTCTTTCAGGTATAGTAATAATTGCCATTTTGTTATTGCTTGATGACAATCATTAAAATCATACATATATTATTTATATAATATATTATAGTCATTTACATTTCAGCAATTAATCAGTTATAATCGGGCATATTACCATGGAGGAGGAAGACATGTAGTAATTTTACCCGATTTAATTCGATTTTTAATTTAGTTTATAGCTGAATGAAGGAAAGAACAAAAAAATCTTCATAAATTGCATTAAAGTATTTACAAAGTGTAGGAAATAAAAGAAAGGAAAAACGCCAACCAAATTGCTGTTTCAAATGTCTAGAGGTTGTGCAGATTGTCAATTAACAAACATTTCAAATAATCAGATCGTCGGCCCCCCAAAAATAAGTAAATAAATAAATTTCATTTCCGAAACATGTATCTAAAGTCTCTGAGAATTGACAATCTGCACTCCACCTTACATTTCACTGCGCAAATTCATGAATAGCTTTTGAGTCGTCAAATTTATTTATTTAGTAAAGGAAATAAAATTTTAAAAAAACACCAACCAAATTTGCAATGATGGTTCAAATACCAAAAAATGTGCAGATTATCAATTTAAAAAAAATCAACATCACCTGTAAAAAAAAAACTAAAAAATGTGGAGGAAGCAAATTAAATACACACAAATAATTTATATTGGAATTGGAATTTATGCAGATTGTCAAATCAAAAAATAATTTCGCATGAAAATATTGATTGATGAAATTCCATCAGAATATGCAATATTTTTTCCAAACTACGCGGCACAGTGAAATAGTTTTAGACCCCCCCCCCCAAACAAAAGAAATACAATGACAGAATTATCTGGAGTTGATACAGACTATCAATTCCCAAATCATATTTGTTATAAAATTATACATCTGTACAAATTACATTTATAAATTTATTATATACACCTATACAACAAAATACACTGGGATGATGAATTATTGCAAATTATAGTGTGAAAATTAATAAAATAAAATTATTTTGAAAAGGCAGCTGATGGTGCATGGGCAGGACTGGTCAGGACCCAGTGTGTCCAGATTACAGACCGCAGAATATCCACTTCTTCATGCAGTCCTCGGACATCGCGCCGGAGGGTGTAATTGAGATGGGCATAGACAGACTCCCCTCCTTGTTCGCCATAGAATCCTAAACCAAAGTGCCACATCCAAATCGAGGGGATGACATGGTCCTCAAATAGATGCATCTTCGACGGAACCGTCTTGGATGGAAATGAGGCCCGGAAGTAAGCCAGGTAACGGTTAATGTCCTGGCTTAATGCATCTATAGCTCATCCAGGAACGGTCATCCAGGAACGATGAGGTGTTGTATCTCCGGTGACAAGCGCCAAACAGATTGAATAGTTTGGCATACTTTGCTGCGATTGTTCTTGCTTCCAGCACCAGGGAATGACAGAGATCTTGTGTGTTTTGTCGACCACGGCTTCTGTGTTTTCTTCCTGCAATATAAGGCGAGTTGAATATTAATGTACGATACAAAATCTTTAAAGAAAAGGCTTTTTGTCATTGTATTGGTATGGTAAGAAATTACAACATACATGTAATCATACCGAAATAAATTCAAATGCATGTACTCATACCTTGCAACATTTGTGGACATGGTTTCCGACTAAACTCTTCCTATGGTATGCCTGGCGCTGCACCCGGAATTCATGGACTGTGATGTCGCGTTGCCCAGCTAAATGACCTTGACCTGGTTTCAGTGCTGCCTTTTCACGAAGGGCCTTTGCTTTTGCCAACTGAAAATAGATCTAAATTTAAAAAAAATATAAAAAAAATAAGGAAAGTTTACTTTGAATCACAGAAAAAGAAAAAATGTTTTACTTTTAAAATATCAAAATATATTTACCAGATGTTCTTGTTGCTTACGCACTCCAGTCGTTGCATCGATATAATGTTGGATGTCTACACTTTCCTCCACAGCGTTCAAGATGTGAGTGAGTTCTTCTTTCAAACAAATTCCTCATCCAAGGCCTCTGCCTGCTGATCTAACTGCCTGGCTCTTTTCAACACGAGGTTCTTGAAGCAGGATCCAGTCGCCGGAGTTTCTTCCTCTGCACGGTGTTCTTTTTGGGCGAGCACAGCTGCCACTTGCATGTCAAGGTCGTTACATGCACCTTCAAAGCTGTTGAAGTGCTTGGGGTATTATAACCCGAGAGTGGTTTTAACTTATTAAGGTGGGTTTATCTTGGTTTTTACTTGGTTTTTAGCTATTTGTCGTTTTTCCTTTGAGTTGGTTTAATGGTTTAGTTTTGGTCTGAAGTTCGTTTCATTTTAAATCCATCCCAAATAAATAGTTCGCGACTTGTTCTTTAGATCCTGGTATTGGTTTTTCGTATTATTTTCTTGTCTTGAGTTCATCCCCATGGTATAGGTCTAGTGTGTCATTTTTCCAGGTTACATAAGCAGCAAGGTTTATAGAAGACTAATGCTGGAATCAACATGGTGCTGCTTCCACAGTATGCAGGCAAGCAAAGCTCATCTCCAAATAAGGCACAAGAAACATTATGGTTGTAAGCAGCAAGGTTTATAGAAGACTAATGCTGGAATCAACATGGTGCTGCTTCCACAGTATGCAGGCAAGCAAAGCTCATCTCCAAATAAGGCACAAGAAACATTATGGTTGTAAGCAGCAAGGTTTATAGAAGACTATAGCTGGAATCAACATGGTGCTGCTTCCACAGTATGAAGGCAAGCAAAGCTCATCTCCAAATAAGCAGGGGCGGATCCAGGATTTTTTGCTGCGTACATTTGCCCAAAAAGTCGACCCCCAAATCTTTTCGCCCTCTAACAAAATTTTACAAGGGGGGGGGGGGTACTTTTTATTTCTTAACCGTACACGCAAAATCAGACCCCTATAGTGTTTATGCTTTTTTAGGGGGTTTCAACTTCAGACGCAGGCCCCGACAAGCAACAATATTTTTAAAAAAACATTACAAAAAAAAATTAACAAAAATTGGCAACGAGCGGGGGGGGGGGGGTTCGACCCCCTGGATCCGCCCCTGATAAGGCACAAGAAACATTATGGTTGTAAGCAGCAAGGTTTATAGAAGACTAATGCTGGAATCAACAAGGTGCTGCTTCCACAGTATGCAGGCAAGCAAAGCTCATCTCCAAATAAGGCACAAGAAACATGGTTGTAAGCAGCAAGGTTTATAGAAGACTAATGCTGGAATCAACATGGTGCTGCTTCCACAGTATGCAGGCAAGCAAAGCTCATCTCCAAATAAGGCACAAGAAACATTATGGTTGTAAGCAGCAAGGTTTATAGAAGACTAATGCTGGAATCAACATGGTGCTGCTTCCACAGTATGCAGGCAAGCAAAGCTCATCTCCAAATACGGCACAAGAAACATTATGGTTGTAAGCAGCAAGGTTTATGTGCATCCTCAAGATAAAAAAGTCCTTAAGTGCATAAAAATACACCAGGATTCGAAGGTGAAGGTGGACATCTCAAGTCAAAATATTAGGAAATGTTATTTCTTCCATGTTTACAGATCACGCAAGAAATCTGCTCACTACCGGTACATCTCCAAATTATGTAGCATAGCGTTGTAAGAAAGAATGTGCAAATGTATATGTATCAAGATTTTTAAAATGGATAGTCCAGCCATGATGGTAAAATGTGTACAGAAGACTGATGCTGGAATCAACATGGTGCTGCTTCCATACCGGTATATTTACAGGCAAGCAAACAGCAGTTGCAAGCAGCAAGGTAATATGTGTATGAAGATAAAAATGACAGGTTCGGTCATTATCTGCATAAATATACACATGTAACCATGGTTCAAAGACAGAAGCTGTATGTCCTAAGATTAAATACATATCTTCCAGTAAAGATCTCGACTTCGCTGAATCATGAATATGGCAGCATCTTCGATCTCTGGCAAGAAGATAAACATGGCACTGCTTCCAAATTACTCCGACATGAACACAAGAGAGAGCGTGTATGTATATCAAAGTAAAATGTGAAGAACTGTCGTAATATGTGACCCATGTTGTGGCCATTATAGTTACTTTCTACAACTCGGATCATTTCCATAAATGTGGCAAGAGTTGCATTATGGTTGCAGGAGTCAGGTCACAATTGCATACAAAGTACAGAAGGTTGGTTTTTCACATCAGGTATGAAGGGACCAGATTATTTGCTGCAAAATCTATAATCAAGATAACAATTCCACTAAATAAAAAAGCAATAACCATGCTACTGTTAATTACTAAGACATGTTTACACGTACATTTTTGTAAGGCAAGAACTCTGCTTATCTCCAAATACATTGTATATATACATGTGTACATTTACATTGTACATGCATGTCGCAAGAGTTACAATGTACAATAGCCAATGTGTACATGTATCAAGGTAAAACACCGTTTTATGGCATGGAAATATACCCCAGTGTTCAAAGAGGAAGGTGGATGTGCCAAGTCAAATGACAATTAACTTGTTGCTGCCACAAGTTCAAATCAAATCTATTGCGAACTAATCCTAATAAAGATCTTGACTCTGCTGAATCACGAAAGCCAATGTCTTCAATCGCCAGCAAGAAAGTAAACATGGTACTCTTTCCACAGTAAGCTAGACATGTTCACAACTAAGACAAGAAATCTGTTATATCATCTCCAAATACATGTATTCCTGTTTCCTCATTCGCAATTTGCTTTCAGGAAACTGAATTTGTATCAAGGTATCCAGGCAATAACTGCATAAAAATACACCAGTGTTCTGGGTGGATGGAGGGATTATCCAAGTCAAATAAAAAGAGTTTAAATTGTTGCTGCATCTAGTTTATCTATTATATTGCATAATAATCAAGGCAATTAGACATGTTTAAAGGCAAGAAATATGCTGATCTACTCATGTGGTACAAGTTACACGTACATTATGGTCACAAGACAAAATGTGCATGGGTATTAATTAAGGTACAATGCATCTTTGATATTCTCTGAAATAATATGTTAAAACAATTAGTTTCAAGGAAACTTTCAAGTTGTCCCTCATACAGTCCTCAGATGTGAAACAAGAAAATATTTCTTGAAGTACATGTATAAGGGTGACAGTGCAATCCGGAAGAGTTGTCTCAACAAATACATGTCAACTGGTGTCCACGATAAAAGAAATTTAAAAGAAAGCGTCCAGAGTAGACTGATGCTGGAATCAACACTCATCGAAAGAAATTTGTTCATGATAAATATCTATTCCTTGCCATGGTGCATAAAATAAATTTATGGTTCCTATCTATGTATGGAGAAACTGAAGTTCAGCCAATGGTCAAAATAAGATTGAAGAGCAAAAATAAACATGGTACTGCTCCAAAGTTGATTAGGCAGTCCAGTTTACAGGCAAGACAAGAAAAAACCATTAGAAGACTTATTTTAATTCATTATGGTGACTTTTGTTCCTGCCTCTTCAGTTTCGACAAAGCCTTACCATTGAGATGTTGTATTTTGTTTTTCACATCTTTCCAGCTTTTGTCTTCAAGTAGTCCCTTGCTCCTCTGGTAGTCCCTTGCTCCTCTGGATTACCAAAAAACCAACAGACTTGGTAGGACATTTCCTCGTTTTTAAGAGGACTTGAACTTCTTTTTGGTTTAGAAGAAATTGTTCTTGTTCTGTCCTCCACTTATTGTACTGTCTTCCTCCCCTTGCCCTCTGTGATTCAGGTGATTGTTTCCCACTGGATGTACATGTAGATGGGACTTCAGCTGGGATTTCAGCCGGCAGTTCTTTTCTTGTGACCTGCTGTTCAGGATCGTCATCTTCTTCATGATCACTGTCATCTCCATCATCATCGCACACCGTTTCTTCTGGATCAATGGTGATTTCTTCAAGAGATTTTCCTTTATACTCATGAATCTTCCCTTTCTGTGCTAAACTGAGCAATTTGCTCATTTTGGCAAGGAGGACTGTCTCAACTGGTAACCTGTAATATTCACGATGGGTAGCTATGTTGTGGCCCATATGATTAGCTAGCTGCTCTAACTCATTTTTTTTAAGATTCAGTATCTGTGACAATGTAGCTAAATTCTTCCTCAACTTGGTGCATCGGATGTTCTCTGGATGCTTCAGTTTTGGACTCGTGGCGTCTGCCAACTCGGCAACAGCTTGATATGCCCGCATTGGAGTAGTTGCTCCTGCTGCAACTCGGGCAAAGAGGAATGTTTTCTCCTTGTTATGTGATGCAAGGATGTCCATACTTTCTTTGATGTTCTCTGGAATAAGAATGGGTACCCCTCTACCCCTCTTCCCTCTCACCATCAAAATGTTCATCCTTTGAAGAGACACCTTCTCTGGTGGTGTTAAAGATTGAAACACCTCATCATGGACAGGCTTCTTACTTGAAATCTGTTTGGTGTAGTCATCAACTGTCAGCAATTCTACTTCCTTTGGTCTTCTTCGGTTGAAAACTACAAGCTGAGTCATGGTTACCTTTGCAAGCTGAGAGTACAATGTTGATGTAAGACATCCTGTCTTGGTCATCTCTCTCTTTACCGTTTCTTCGCACTTGTTCAAGTAACCATTAAACTTCACACAATCTTCAGTGAGTGGAAGAACCTTGGGGGCCTTCCAGCTCCTCTCTTGCCTTTGGCGATGTGCAGAGGCATTAACATCTATTCTCCATTCAGTCTCTCTCAGATGAAGGAAGTCATCTACTTCAGTAATTCTTTCTCTGTTCTGCTCCTTGATGAAGAAATTTTTCACAACGAGAGCTAGATCAGTGAGGGCAAATCCTACTTTGAGAGCAGTAGAGTAGGAGTTGTGCACACCCTTGACCTCATCATATCCTGAAATAATGCGTGCACACTGGACAGCAACATCAAATGAAGCTGGATTGATGATATCCCTTGCTTGTCTGATTCGAGAATCAAGACTTCGGGCATGGAAAACAACTTTGCTTAAAATCCTCATTTTTTCACTTGCCTTATCTGTCTTGCGTGACGAGTTGCTCTTGTTCAGGACATTGTCCCCTACTTTAAGTATTTCTGGATCATTTTTTGCAATTAATGATATTTTATCAGGAGTCATATTTTGAACTACTTGTCTTAGTTGACCTGATATGTCATACTTTGGTGGTATCAACATTCTGCCTGTTTTTACATGTTGTGTACCAGCTGATACAGCCTTATCCTGTATTTTTGGACAGATTTTCTTATGTATCCAGAGGGAGTTTCTATGGAAATAACCTAAACAGGTACTGCATGGTACGTAGTCTGTGATGAGTGCTCCTTTCTTCTGTTTGCTTGATGCAGGCCGCTTTCTAACAATGAGGTCGTTGGCCTCACCATTGTGAACACGTAGATTATGCTCGTGGTTACCTAAATTACGTATGTAAAGCCATTTCATACGCCGCTGAATTCTGTTTTCCTTAGGCACTGCCATTACCTCAGCAACTAATGCCTGTTCAGGATGTTTTCGACAGCAATGCCGTGGAAGTTTTTTCTGTCGCTTTTCACAAAACAGACAATAAGAGTACTTGTAACTTAATTTGTCAACTACAAATTTTGTTACACCCTCATCCCCCTGAAGACTTTCAGACGACGCATCACTCTCGTCTTCACTGCAGCTGTTATCTTCATCATCATCTTCATCACTGACAATGTTCATTTCATATTTCTCATTACTACCTATGAAGCTGTCACTGTCGTCTTCACTTTCACTACTTACTTCATAGTCACTGTCAATGTCACTTTCCACATCGTCATTTTCAAAGCTGCTGTCCTCTTCATCACTTTGATTGGGCTGTAAAAAAAACATGCTTTACTAAACCTCCTGTCCCTCTTTCAATTGTTATCTGATCTGACTGTATAAACAGTTGGGCATCAATTTTAGCATGATGTGAAGAAACAAATAGCTTTTTCAAAATATTTTCTCAAAACTAATTTTCAAAAATTTCTCCTCTCACAAGTCAATCTGTATGCGCTTTAGTGTAGTTGGTTACCAATGAGCAAAACCTGAAGAAAAAGTTTTAAAAAGTGCTATTTTGATCACTTAATTTGTCAACTACAAATTTTACACTCTCATCCCCCAGAAGACTTTCAGACGACGCATCACTGTCATCTTCACTGCAGCTGTTATCTTCATTATCATCTTCAATGGACTGACAATGTTCATTTCATACTTTTCGTTACTACGTACCCATGAAGCTGTCACTGTCGTCTTAACTTTAGCTTTTTCAAAATATCTCAAATCTAATTTTCAAAAATGTTCACCTTTCACAAGTCTATCTAGGCGCTTTAGCATAGTTGGTTACCAATGAGCAAAACTTGGATGTATTTTCTATATACCACAAATGTAAATAGGACAGCACACAGATATTTTGCAATAGACAGTGACTAAAGAGTTTTTTTTTTCGAATATTCAAACCAGCAAAAAGGTATTTGAATATTCTACTACATCACTCGAAGTAGTCAATATTTGTGTACTACACAACTATTTCTTACGGGTAATCGTGCTTGCTGGATTTCATGATGACTGGTTTTTGCTCCATGATCTGAAACATCACCTAATATATTGGGGAGAAAAAAGACCAAAATTGAGACAGAAACTCAGCGACGTAGCCAGGGTTGTCTCCATAGGGGGCAAATTGGGGGATGGATGTTACAGTGGGGGATGGATGTTACAGTGGGGGGGGGGTGGCGCTCACAGTGATTTTTCTTTATAATGCTATTCTTTTCTGAATTTTCAGTGGGGGGACGACTAGGGGGCTGACGATTTTTTATGCGGGGGGTGCCCCCCCCCCAGCTACGCCACTGCAGAAACTGATAAAAACAATCCCTTTTTCTTGAAAATGACAGCACACCAGTTGCCATGATTTCACATGATGCTTGAGACTATTTACTTAAATTTAATGAGGGCATTAGGTATTTCATAATTTTGAATGTTGCACATGTCAGGCAATAGTCAAGTTTGCTGAAGGGGCAATATAACTAAATTCTGTCCATTCATGAACAATGTAAGCTTACCTCTTGTAGGTTGCTTGGCTCCCTGGTAATCAGATATCAGGTACATGTCTAACTGCATGACACTGTATGTGGCAATGCAGTCAAGTAGCCAATTCAGTTTTACGACAGGGGCGTGGTTTTTGGAACTCAAGGCTAGAAATAAAATGTTAAAATGATGAGTATGTTTTGAATAATGTGCATTTGCCTTGTTCTTTCTTAATCTAAATGCAGAAATTATTTTGCCATTTCTGTTAAACGTAGTGTACATGATTGGTCATTGTTGCAATTTTCAGAAATGGGCGGATTTGGGGGTTAGTATTTTATAGGAAATATTGTTCCACTGACCTGTTCAAAGATTTGCATTCTTGGAAAAAATGAGAGAAAAACGGCATTTGTTTTCAACCATCAGGCGGCATTTGTTGTAGCGCCCTCTTGTAAAATAAGCCCAATTTTGTAAATGGGATCGTTTTCAATTGGTCACATAACATGTACATAGGCCGAGCGGTACGTACATGCGGCGAACGTCCAAGTTCCACTGCATGCACTGGTGACAACGCGTCGCTTTGGTACACTACGCGTACGACATGTACACACATATCACGTACAATAATTGCAACCTTGCACCTGTTTTTGGATTGTTAACCCATTTTAGACAATGCGGACTAACTACATTCGGTCAATAGAAGACAGTTTTCCAACAATTGTTCGGCCAAACAATCATTAGATCGAAAACGATAGAAATTTCCACTTTTCTTGAAAACGACAGGATGATTAAGACTACTATTAACTTACAGTCCATTAAGGTACATTGTATTTCGCGTTGTTGGAGTTTGTTCTAGCAGTCTTGCAGCTTGCAGTTGCGAAAGTGTGTCGTGGGGAACAAGTACCATTTTCTTGGTGTGCTGCATCGTTACTTGAAGAGCAGACCGCCAAGTGCACTCAGAACAGGGGTCAGCAATGCGCAGGAATCCACCTTTGATGAAGAATTTTCTTCTTCTGGACGCTAAGTTTTTTGGTGGAGAGGGCTCTGATGTGATGTTTGTATTTGTTTAGTTTTCTTTTGTCGGCGGGTTTCAGACTTATGTTCCCATTGAGGATGTTGAGGGCGCACTCACACACACAAGCGATAAGTTCTTTACTGGCTCCTGGATCACACCCTGACGCTGTTTGGTATTTCCTTTGCTAGGACTTGCAGGTACGGAGCATGGTTCCGCACGCGCTTAGACATCTTCAAATGAATGACGTGCTCGGATCCTCACTTCATTTTCCTTCGG
>CM055816.1:81468431-81500220 GCA_029582265.1 Zoroaster sp. YZ-2022
CACCTGCTTCTCCGTGATGTCTTTCATGTGCATACATTGTATGCATGCTGTGTACATGCATTATGTGTGGGATCAAACGGTCAAAGCTAGGGACCTGTGATTGGCCATCGTTTAAAAGGAACCGCCCACAAAACAACAATTCTTGCATATCATTATGATTTTTAATACATGACAACTCATACACGATGCCAAAATTTCATCTAAATATTCGAAAATCCATTAAAAGAGTGCAACTTTGTCAAAGTAATCGACTACTTAATTTCAGGAGACATGATTGTATGAAGGCGGATCTTGACCCATTATATCTGGCCCATTGTGTCCATCAGCCTATTATGTCCAGAGGCCCATTATATCCGGCCCATTGTGTCCACAAGCCTATTATGTCCAGCATGTCGGAAGTAAATATTGTTAAAGCCCTGTCTCGATGCATTTCTCATGATATGCATATAGATAAAAACTGAACTCTGAAATTTTCTGAGAACAAAAATTATAAGTGTTTCCCACTCATTGACAGGATAATCCCAAGGCGTGCATTTTATGAACTGAAATACATGAACTAAATTGCCATATTACTTGCATATGGCATTATAGTCTTTCAAATAGGTTATTGAATGCCATAATTGATTGGGTGTATTACTTACACGACCATGATAATGACTATAAAGAATATGCTCGCTCGAGGTTATCATATTTTACAGAACCTACAAAAATAATTTGCTGGCATATTATTGTATATAACATATGGAACGTGTGTGTGTGTGTGGGGGGGGGGGGGGTACCCTGTAATGTGAAACATTTGATTATTGACAAAGTAACCCACGTTTTATGCGCTATCATTTTATATAATTTACTAACATGTTCTGCGATATAATTTTAGTAATCATAAAAGCATTACAGGTTTTGTTTTTCGTATGCACTAACAGTAATTAATCAGTAAACACAAATAATGCAAATTTAAACAATTAAATAAAACATTTTGCAAAATTATTTCTTTCTGAGACCCATTTAGCAAAAAAAGTCTTTGCAGTCTTGCTTATATTGCACATTTTTAAAAGAAATGTATTAACTAAAGTGCCATATTTGTTGTTACTGACATTATAGACTTTCAAATTGGTTATTGAATGTTATACACTATGGGATGTATTGTTTAAATGATCATGAAAATATGCCTTCCCCAGTAGTTCCAATGTTTGTTTTACTACGGCCTCGAGCGCCTGCAGGAACGTGCCCCTACTGGCTAGAGGTCTGCGCCCGCTGCTAAAAAATCGAACTTCAGGGTTTCTCTTGTACTGTTGGACCAAAGTCCTCTCTGCACAAATCATGTGCCCAAGAGAACCCGATTGGAGGCAAGAAGAGTGGGTTCCAAATTGGCCACGTCGCTGCAGCATGTGGTCTCTTTGTCAAGGTCTGTCAATGCACTCAAAACTAGATTTGCCCAAGGCGCGTCGGAACAGTTTGGTCGCATTGCCCCACTTACATGGACCTATCCGAACTCCCCGTTACAGCCATTGCACACACAATGCATGACATATGCATACATACGGTATGTACGTGTACATAATATAGAGACAGTGACCATTCTGGCGATGCGCCATGATCTTTCTTTATTTGTCAAAATTCAAAGCGTAGATGATTATGCCAAATTTAAAAACGAAAGACGTGTTCTCATTGGTTATAGGCCCAGCACCTGCTTCTCCGTGATGTCTTTCATGTGCATACATTGTATGCATGCTGTGTACATGCATTATGTGTGGGATCAAACGGTCAAAGCTAGGGGCCTGTGATTGGCCATCGTTTAAAAGGAACCGCCCACAAAACAACAATTCTTGCATAATTATGATTTCCATCGGATTTCCAATGGGAAAATAAAGAAACACATAAACTCTCGATGACAGACTGAACGATAGCTTTTGATTCAGTTCGAAAGTGTATGCACAACCGTATCCACGACTCGGTTTATATTTATATCGCTGTGTACAGTGTAATGTACATGTACATGATATTATTATTATTATTATTACTATTATTGGTTTATTGTTACACTATCGCAGCCAAAAAGGCTGAATTACAGTGATAATTACAATATATAAAAATATGCAAATAGGAATTAAATTATTAATGATTATTAAATATCAATATACAAAAAAACAATACTATATAACATATTTACATTATACTTGTATTAAATTTAATTATAATTAAAACAAAAGAAAAGAACCAACATCAAAGAAGGCGAACAAATAAAAGTACAAGCGTACTAAAGACATGAATAAGATAATAAAGTGGGGGGGGGGACGGGGGGGGGGAGAGTTGAAGCATTTTATATGTACATGTACATGATATGTACACTATATGTAAATATGAAAAGATACACATTATCCGGGAACAGCGCACAGTGTGTGCTGAATTTCTGGGGCCAGAAACAGGTACAGGATGGGGTTACCGTGGTAAGTGCCCACTATGACAACAGCCTTGGTCAAGCTAGGGGCCTGTGATTGGCGATCGTTTAAATGGAACCGCCCACAAAGCAACAATTCTTGCATATGATTTCCATCAGATTTCCAACTCAGGAAAGTCCATATGTATTGACCCTATCCGGGGACAGTGCACAATGTGTGCTGAATTTCAGGGGCTAGAAATGGGTACTGGATGGGGTTACCCACTACAACAGCCTTGGTCAAGGCTCGAAAACCGATTATGGTGCCACGTAAGTATAAATTACCAATCTTTTATTGGTTTACGAATCAGTTATTTTTTCCTAAGCTAAGTGCGTTGGCACTGATCAACGGCAGAAATTTTCTTTGTAGAGACTAAGTCTGCCTGAAGGTGTACTGTTGGGGAACAGTACAAAACACTGGCAAGCTACCGTTTTGGAAAAGGGTCCCTATTAATTATTTGGGAGCAAATTTGGACCATTTATAATTGAAGTCTTCGGTTTAATTTTGTAAAAACATTTGGAGGGCTAAAAGTGTCAAAGGTCGATCTTTATTAGATACTGACCTTCATACGAGTCGACATGTATTTATTCAAAGCTAATTCCTCTTGTTGACATTCCCCGAAAAAGTGGTGCACATGCTAGTGCTCCCTGCAAATTGCACCATAGTTACGCTACTGGTAGTTTCGACCAAGGCTGTTGTACTGCGAACTTACAACGGTACCCCTATCCCGTACAGTGAGATCGTGGGTACAGTTATGCACTGCGACCTCATTATGTTCAACCCTACGTGTGACGAATAGTCACTGTTTGTACATGTACATGTATGTATACATGTACATCAGTGTATATGTACATTAATTGTTTTCGTGTGTAATGTGACAATGTCATACCTTTATTTCCATGTTGTCAACAACTGACAATCTATAGGCCTATTGAGTATAACAGGTTAAGAGTACATTACATATTTTCAATATTAAGCACAGTTAACCGTAATTATATTAAGTGTAAATCACACTTTGACTGAATGTATACATTTTGAATCTTGACAGTATTACCAACATGTAGGGTGGAAATGAAACAATACTTTTGAATATTCCCTGTGACAGACAAAGACTTAGACGTGATAAGGCGATGTAACAGGCATGTGAGACCTGACTAATAAATAATTCATAACAATAATAACATTTGATAATAATCTTAAATCAATTGATAATCGACTGTGATTGTTTGTTTTTTTGTTTTTTTTGTACACTGGAGATTTATGTCTGCAGACCCATTTTGTCCGGGCCAGTGTGTCCGCATGCCCATTATGACGGGCCCATTTTGTTCACAGGCCCATTATGTCCGGCCCATCGGAAGTACATTTCTTTTACAGCCATGTACACTATTGATAATTTGTCTTTATGCATTATTCACATGGATCTAAAATATGTACAGTTAAAAACTAATGCTTTCGATCAGTATGCTCTGATCGTCTTCAGGACAAACTGAACTTTGAAATTTTTCCGAGAAACCGCATGATAGGTGTTTTCTGCCTTAAAGACCATACAAAATGTTAAATATTTTCAACCCTATTTTAAAAAGTAAGTAATTCTAAGTAGGAATCACCAAAAATAAGACTTTCATTATTTTTATTTAACCCTTCAAAAAACCCATGAAAATGTACTTCGCCATTACCGCGAACCGACTGGCCCGAAACAAAAGCCGTCGGGGACACTGTCATTGAGCCTATTTTGATGACGTACATTTACGGGAGGGCGAACGCTAAACTGTTTACTGTGGTACGTTTTGTACACAAAGCATATTACATCGCGTACAGCTGCAAAAATAAGACTTCCGAAAGTGTTTTTGAAGAAGGTTCCAAAAGTAGTTCTGACCAATTGTGTTGTTCATCATCGTCATTTGATGGAGATTATACTGATGCCAAAGTTTGTGATATAAGTGACATAGAATCGTATCAATTAAGCCCAGAATGGACGAAATCCAGGCGAAAATGGCGAAGCTGAAGGAAGATCTCGAGTCCGGCATAAGCGCCCATAATGGTACCCTATTTTTCTTGCTTTTTACGAACAAATATTCTAAGAGCAACCAAAGTTTTGAATGTCCAGTATTTGATTCGTTGAATTTTGTTATCAGGAAAGTTAATCTCACTGCAAAATATGTCCAAATTGTTCTTGTTTTGTGCCGATAAAAATAATCCTTTGGTGATCTTACCGGTGCTGTCAACCAGACTAATAGTTTGACTATGACTCGACCCCGCTGGGCACGGACGCACACGTCAAGGGGAATCCCATACACACATGTACATGTACGGCCACGGACAACGCGGCGGCAGCCAGACCGTTGTTAAGACGGCTCCTTTCGAGCTCCCGTAAAAGTACGTCATAAAAACAGGAAAAATGTTTCCTGCCGCCACGGGCCGCAAATGTCCAACAGACGTCGCGGATTTCAACCGCTGGAATTATGGCTGAAAATCATGATTTTTTCAGCAATTTTTTATTTGTTTTAATGTTTTTTGGAATAGCATATAAATAAGTAAATACATACTGAACAATTTTCAGTAAAAAAATCAAGGCACTTTGTATGGACTTTAATAATTATGTCCGCTCCACTCATTGACAGGTTATAAATCATCAGACGCGTGTCATCATCATGTGTCATCTGACTTGTTGAGATCCCGAGATAATTTATCTCAGGATGACGACATCCCAAGATAAATTGTCTCAGAATCTCAACATAGATTCAGGAAGACGACATCCTAAGATAAATTATCTCAACAAGTCGGATGGCACTTCCAGAGCTCCGTAGTATTACTTACACGACCATGAAAATGATAATGAATATTAAGAATATGCTCTCATGAGTATTTTTATTTTTATTTATTTATTTATCTTTTCGGGCGTGATGAGTGATCATACTGTGAAACTTGGGTCGGTGCAAATATCAATAGTGTTATAAAGATAATAATAGTATCTTTATTTTCAAAACAAGGCTACCAAGTCCGACTTATATTTTACAAATCCTTAACAAATTTGCTACTTCTTATGGTAAACTAACTGTGGATAACGTATTTTTATTTTATTTTGGTAACATTAACATATGGACATTTTGGGGGATACCCTGTAATATGATACATTCAATCATTGACAAAGTAACCTAAATGTTCTGCAATATAGGTTTAGTAATCATAAAGGCATTGCAAATTTTGTTTTTCGTGCGCACTAAAAGTAATTCATCAATTAGTGCAAATTAAAACAATCAAATAAAACATTCTACAAAATTATTTCTTTCTGAGAGCTATTAATAGCTCCCTTGCGGCCTAGTTTATGTTGCGCATTTTGATCTGAAATTCATGAACTAAATTGCCATAATTATTTCTTGCATATAAAATTGGTTATTGGATGTCATAAATTAGTGGGTGTATTACTTACACAAACATGAAAATGATGACTATTCAGAATATGCTCTCAGCTACCAAATCCGACTGATATTTTACAGAACCCAGAAAAATAATTTGCTACCATATTATGTTAAAATGATAGTGGATTATGTTGAATTTGTTATTTATTTATAATTTTTTTTTAATTTGGTAACATTAAAACATATGGGCATTATTGACAAAGTAACCTACGTTTTATGCGATATCATTTTATTGTAGGTTTGCTAACATGTTATGCGATATAATTTTATACAACGTGTTCTGCAATATAATTGTATACGTTTTAATGCAACGTCTTACAACGTTTTAATACATGATGCAAAAATTCCATGGAAATGTTTACCACTACCTGAAAAGAATGTAACTTAGTCACACAAATCGACTACTTCATTTCAGGAGACATGATTATATGAAGGCGGATCTTAAGCATGATTACATTATCCTATGTTCAATATTTAAAGTGACCCGCTCTATCGTAATGAGGAATGTCCTCCAAATATGAAAAATGGAGATATGCATACATCATAACGAGCATTTAATGGGCTTTCCAATGAAGCCAAACATAAATGTGTCCCTTTTTCCGTTCCGAAGTTATTAAACAAAGAAGTTGAGATACTGCTGCGATTGTTACAGAAACGTTTTACGAAATAAAAGTACGCGCTGCGAAATTTTTTTTTTTATAACTTCGCTCTGCGTGTACTACGTGTGGGGGCGCGCTGTACATAGTATCTGAACTTCAACGGTAATCTTCCGGAAAGGCTAGTGTAGCCTGTAATGCTACAGATCATCAGGGTTATATTTTCTTTGTCAAGGCTCAGCAATGAGACACACCATTCAATGATTTTAAACTTTTATTTAATGTTCTACTTCTTCAAGAAAAATTAAATGCAGTACTGTACAAACATACATTTGTATTGACGGAAGTTGACGGTAAATTGGTTTTGTTGACGAGGTGACGAAGTAAATATTAGTTGACGATAAGTGACGAAAGTTGACGATAGGTGGCAAAGAATGAAAACAGATGACTATAATACTGGATGACTATTGGGTACTATTGGGTGATATTGGTGATACTGGTGGTTCGACTAGAAAATAAGAAAGGAAAATAAAGAATGCTAAATATATTGAAGTACCTACATGGCCTATATCCCTAATCTAAATAAATAATAATCTAAAGTTTGTACTAGAAAGGGCTTGAGCACTGACACCTAGCAGCGCGGATTTATGTATAACAACATCATGTGGCATAACAAATGTATCAGGTGGCCTACACAACGTTAAACTTTCACTCAGCCAAATATAGGCAATAAACCACTACAAATCTTCTAGAAACTGCCATTAAAATAAACCTTAACAATCACTCACTTTGCTGAGCTGACTTGGGTTGTCGAAATTAAATTGTTCTGTTTTGAGCGATTTTATGTTCTAAATTTAGCAACGTGGTTTGTCAAACTAACTTGTTGTAAAAAAGGTAACTGACTGAAGTGCGCCCTCAATTGATCAAGAAAAAAAGGCGAGTCGCTGCACTCGCGGAAAATATTTATCAAACTAAAAGGATATTCTGGCGGCAACAGCTAGAATCACACAATTTAACAGGCGTATGGACCATGTCTTTAAGAATACTCTGTCAAAGTTTAACGTCAATGCTCAAATTACTTTAGAAGTTATGGGTCTCTGAATGTCTGATAAACAAACACTGTCAAACAACGATCATGCGCCTACGTACATGAAGAACGCGTAACGTGACCTATACTACTACTCGGCCCTCATATGGCAAAACAATGTAACTCAATTTTTGGTGGTTTTGAGATAATGACATTTTCTGGGTAAGTTGAGGGCGCTCTTTAATTCTAGATGGGTCTCCATTCCATACGTTGCTTCATTTCTGAGATACAGCTATCTGTTCTTGGCTCATTTGGCATTTTTAAACGTTTTTGTCTGGCAAAACACAGCATCTCTAACATAAATATTTTTGGGGGGTTTCATTACGTGGCAAAACACTTAATCAATCAATCAAATAAAATTTATAAAGCGCCTAAATCAAAAGTTTGCTCATAGGCGCTAAGGCACAGTATAAATAAATAAGTCATTGATGGTAGGCCTCCTGAAACAAGTGGGCTTTCAGAAGTGTCTTAAATGTGTTGAAAGATGTTGTGCCCCTGATGTGATTTGGAAGTTTATTCCAGAGTTTGGGTCCATAGACTGAGAAGGCTCTATCGGCAAAAGTGACGTGACTCGTTCTTGGCACAACAAAGTATGGTGAACAGGAGCTATTTGATCGAAGTTGTCTCCGTCCAGCACAAACTTGCAGCATGTCCATGATGTAATCAGGGGCTTGTTTATGACAGGCCTTGAACGTGAGAATGATGACCTTGAAGTTGATTCTTTGTTGAATAGGGAGCCAGTGTAGTTTGATGAGTTCCGGGGTGATGGAGTCGAACTTGCGTTTGTTTGTGATGAGTCTAGCAGCAGTTCGCTGAACGTTATTTAGCCTCCTTTTGAGTTTTTGACTAACTCCCATCAAAAGACTGTTACAGTAGTCAAGCCTTGAAGTAACCAAAGTGTGCACTGCCAACTTGGTTGCATCGACAGTCAGCAGTCTACGGGCCCTGCCAATGTTAGTAAGACATGGTCATCGCAGGGTCAAACATGACCCCCAGATTTCTGACTGGCTTGGTTTCGACTAAGACGTCAACTCCAGCAACTTTCACGGATGGGAGATTGAACTTGGCAAGTTGTGCTCTGAATCCGATCGCTATTACCTCAGTCTTGTCAGCGTTGAGTTTGAGAAAATTTGATGACATCCAGGCCTGTACCTCAGTTATGCAGTCTTCGACTTTAGACACATTTTAAGGACCTCAGAGGACTTGACAGGACAAATAGATGTATAGATCTGGGTGTCATCAGCGTACATGTGTAGTTCCAAGTCATGTTTACGGATGATCTGCCCAAGAGGAAGAGTGTATATCAGGAACAGCAGGGGGCCAAGGAGTGACCCCTGGGGAACACCAAACAGCAGATCATGAGGTGTTGAGAACTCATTGTTGATGTGAACACGTTGCGTTCTTCCAGACAGGTATGATGTGAACCACTTCAGTGGAACATCATGCACTCCCAACAGATCTTCCATCCGAGCCAGTAACACATTGTGGTCGATCGTGTCAAAAGCGGCACTGAGGTCAAGCAGAACTAGGATGGTGATGCCTTGCTTTTCCATGGTCCACATGATGTCATTATGAACCCGAAGGAGAGCAGTTTCAGTGCTATGAAAGCGCTTATATGCAGACTGCATGGACTCATGAAGATGATGTTCACTCATATAGTTGGTCAGCTGTCTGGCAACGACTCGTTCAAGCACTTTAGATAGGAAGGTCAGGTTGCTTACAGGGCGATAGTTCTTTAGAATATTATGATCCAAACTTGGTTTCTTCAGCAATGGTGTAATAACTGCAGATTTAAGACAAGATGGAACAACACCTGATTTGAGGGATGAGTTTACAATACTGGTGATGGTGGGTAGGAGAGTATCTAAAAACTGCTTAACCAGCCAAGATGGTATTGGGTCTAGAAGGCAAGATGGACTAGGTGCTTTTGAAATAATCTCACGAACTTCATCTTCACAAATTGTGGTGAGTGAATCCAAGGACGAGCTTATACTGGATCGTGGTGCTTTAACAACAGATGCATGAGAAGAGAGTCCGTCTCTGATAGTCTGAATTCTGTCATTGAAGAATGATGAGAAACGATCAGCCAGTTCCGCATGACAGACATGATCTGGGAGCTTAGACGGCTTCTTGTTATGAAGGATGTCATTGATGATGCTAAATAGCTGCTTAAAGTCATGGCCGCAATTAATGATCTTTTCGTTGAAGAAACTACATTTAGATTTATAAAGTAGGCGGTTATAGTTGTTCTTTACTTCTTTGTAACGACAAAAGTCATCATTGGAGCGACTAAGCAGCCATTTTCTTTCCGCTTTTCTGCGATTACGTTTAGCCAAATGCAGAGAAGCCGAGTACCAGGGTTGCTTTGGACGTAGTGGCACTAACGTAGTGGATGCAGGCGCATATTTGTCCACAAGGTCAGTGAGAACCGAGTTGTACTGCTCCACGACATCACAAATATCTGAGGCAGGAGACACTATGAGTTCTGAGGTCAGAAGATCATCCTGGAAGGATTGTACGTTTAGAGATCGGAACTTCCTGGATGTAACAGTCTTCATAACTGGAAGTGGTTTAGCAATATCAAGGTGACAAGCAATGAGTCTATGGTCAGAGATTTGATCCAGGACGCGAACGTCCTTGACTAGGGAGTCGGATTCCTGGGATATCAAAACATCAAGCGTATGGCCACGACTGTGTGTAGGGCCAACAACAGATTGCACAAAACCGAGAGATTCTGTCAGGTCGATGAAGCGATGTGTATTATGGTCATGATGATCATCCAGGTGGAGGTTTAGGTCACCAACAATAACCAGATCACCATTAGCAACAGTGAAATCTTGCATGACTTCTGAAAGTTCCTAAAAAAACATTGCTGTTGTGAGTTGATTTTTGACAGAAGGGGGAGGTCTGTAGATAACCACGAGTGTGAAACACTTAGACCCAGAGGAGAACACCATTTCACAATGCTCAAAACTCTTGATACTCCGGTCACTTTGGTTGCTTTGATTCAATGATGTGGACAAAACTTTGATGCCTTTTTTATAAAGTACAGCAATCCCTCCATGCAGGTCACCACCTCCACGTGGAACGTTGAAGAGATCATAACCATGAGGTGTCAGTGAATTGATGTAAAAGTCATCACTATCATCATCAGCAAGCCAGGTCTCGGTAAGGGCAAAGATGTCAATGTCATGTTCAACTACTAGGTCAGAGATAATTCCCTGGGTAGATTTACTTTTAACCGATTGAAAGTTCAGTGAAAACAGGGAAAGACCTTTGCAATAATGGTGGGCATGTATTTGTAATTTTTGTTTCTGTTTCAGTCCAGCTTTTTGTCCTCTTCTTGTGGGCTTAACATTCAGTAAGCCCAGAGAACGTGCATTTTGAAATACATCATAGGGTAGTGGATACAAGTGCCTTTGTTGTTTCACAGTGCCATTGATTAGTAAGAGTGCTTCTCTTGTATAGATCCGTGCTTGAGTGGACTCCTTAAGAAACTCCATAAAGAGATAGTTAGATAATAATTGCAGTACACACAATAGGACATTAGTGGTCACTGTCCAACTGCAGACTATGTGCATGTTAAAATCGCTGAATCAGTAATGGCTATATGAAGTAGTGCAGTAAGTGAAATGTAAACGAGAATCCACAAGGTTTGAGAGATGTCCAATCCATATCACAGCAGGAATTAGCCCAAAGAATCACTGATGATTAACAATCAACATGATGACAAATTTATTCAAGTGTAGTGCCTGGTGCTTGTAGAATGGTAAAGTTTTACAGAGCACAGATGAAAGTGCAGCCTCACAGCGCACATTCGTATTCCACAATGTATTAATCATAGTCTTCTGCTTCGTGGTAATACCATTCATACTGACAGTTTTATGTGGTAGGAAAGGTTAAAGTGAGTTACGTCTTTTTGGCTGTATTGAATTTGTTGATAGAGTAATGATTTTACTCGGCAGAAAGCTGTATCTTTTAAATGTATCATTTTACCATAAAACGTAACCACTGTCGTAAATATATCATAAGTTAGTTTCTATCTGTCCCATACAGCTTTTTTTTTCAATTAATGGCAAAACAATGTATCTCTAAGATGCTTTGATATTCCACAGACAAAAAATCATATAAAACAAACTATGCCTTACACACGACAGGTTATGCACTGTTCTGCCTCCAGAGGGCCTAGCTTAGCTCAGGCTTAACTGGCACACAATGCATGTGCATCGTACATAGCATGCACAAGGCCTTCTTTGTACTTGTACATGTATATTGTACATACCGGTACATCCACATACAAATGCACTTTAGGCTGTTTGTTCTGTGTGTGTGCGTGCGTGCAGCAGCTACATAGGATACACAGCATACATGTATAATTTACGTCCAGCAGGTAGCCATTTTGAAATGAACAATGTGAGGAGGTCTACATATAGGCCTGGTGTCTACATGACAAGGGGACAACGAATGTTGCAGCTGGCTCTTCAAAAAGGCAAATCTAAAAAGGGTAAGTTTTTTCCCCAGTGTTACAAAACTGTGATGTGAGTCTGAGTAATGTTATTAGGCCTAACGTTACAGGCCTACGAACTTAGACTAACGTTAAGCAGTTATGTCATTGTTACACAGTCCTAGGCCCACATCTGAGAAACATATTTCTGGTCTGTGCTTGTTTATAATGAATGGTAGTAGATCCACCGTTAATACCAGTATTAAAGCTAGGGCAGGTCATATTTACCCGGCGCCGGCTAAATAATTCAGGAACTGCTATTTTTTCCTGGCTATGTACTGAACATGCGCCGGGTAAATACACCATGTACTTCCTAAAGCTAACAATAGGATACAGGACTAAAAGGGACATTTCTTATGTTTGGTGTAGACCCTACGAATAACGATAGGGTTTGCAAATAATAAGTACATTAAAAATAGGCTAGGCCTACCCTACTATAATTTCAGTAACACAAATAATTATAACTTAAAGGGTTAATATTGTATTACAGTCATTACTTTCCAATGCCATTTGGTTTTCAATGTATAGACCTACAGTTAATAACAGTATGGACTTTAGTGTTTCAATATTATAATTGTTGAATGCAATACGAGCAATTAGCCTTTTGTCTTTCGTGTGGTCCTTCCATTCCTTGCCACAACTTCTCTAGAATAAAATTTATCAAAATTATCTAACATTTTATTTATGTTTCAAAATGAAGACCGTTTACTGCAGCAATAAATATGATTTAAATGATTTCATTTTTTTCTAGGGAATGCTTGCCAACTTCTTGCTGGGGCTTCGACCGATGCCCAAGTGAAAAATGAGGGTGTGCCTGATGTTCCTACGGAATATCGGGTTTTTCCTGCTGTTCCTGATGTTCTTGAGGAATCTGGGAGTGTTTCTGATGTTCCTGATGAATCCGGGGGTGTTTCTGATGTTCCTGATGAATCCGGGGGTGTTTCTGATGTTCCTGTTGAATCCGGGGGTGTTGCTGATGTTCCTGATGAATCCGGGGGTGTTTCTGATGTTCCTGATGAATCCGGGGGTGTTGCTGATGTTCCTATGCAATGTGGGGGTGTTCTTGATGTTGCTGCAGAATCCAGGGTTGTTTCTGATGTTCCTGATGAATCCGGGAGTATTTCTGAAGTTCCTGTTGAATCTGGGGGTGTTGCTGATGTTCCTGATGAATCCGGGGGTGTTGCTGATGTTCCTATGCAATGTGGGGGTGTTCTTGATGTTGCTGCAGAATCCAGGGTTGTTTCTGATGTTACTGCAGAATCCGGAGTTCTTTCTGATGTTCCTGAGGAATCCGGGGGTGTTTCTGATGTTCCTGAGGAATCCGGGGGTGTTGCTGATGTTCCTGATGAATCTAGTGGTGTTGCTGATGTTCCTGATGAATCCGAGGGTGTTTCTGATGTTCCTGATGAATCCGGGGGTGTTGCTGATGTTCCTATGCAATGTGGGGGTGTTCTTGATGTTGCTGCAGAATCCAGGGTTGTTTCTGATGTTACTGCATAATCTGGAGTTCTTTCTGATGTTCCTGAGGAATCCGGGGGTGTTTCTGATGTTCCTGAGGAATCCGGGGGTGTTGCTGATGTTCCTGATGAATCTAGTAGTGTTGCTAATGTTCCTGATGAATCCGGGGGTGTTTCTGATGTTCCTGATGAATCCGGGGGTGTTTCTGATGTTACTGCAGAATCTGGAGTTCTTTCTGATGTTCCTGAGGAATCCGGGGGTGTTTCTGATGTTCCTGAGGAATCCGGGGGTGTTGCTGATGTTCCTGATGAATCTAGTGGTGTTGCTGATGTTCCTGATGGATCCGGGGGTGTTTCTGATGTTCCTGATGAATCCGGGGGTGTTTCTGATGTTCCTGATGAATCCGGGGTGTTTCTGATGTTCCTGATGAATCCGGGGGTGTTTCTGATGTCCCTGATGAATCCGGGGGTGTTTCTGATGTTCCTGATGAATCCGGGGATGTTGCTGATGTTCCTATGCAATGTGGGGTTGTTCTTGATGTTGCTGAGGAATCCAAAGTTGTTTATAATGTTGCTGCGGAATCCGGAGTTCTTTCTGATGTTCTTGTGGAATATGAGGTTGTTCCTGATGAATCCGGGGTTGCTTCTGACGTTTCTGCTGAATCTGCGGTTATTGTCAATGTTCCTACTGAATATGGATTTGTTGTTGAGGTACCTACTGACTCGGAGGGCACAGCTGATGATGTCCTTGAAGTTACAGGAGATTTTGTGAGAGTACCGAATGCCTTTTCAGGTAAGAAACTACAGCAGCAACGATGATGACGATGATGACCACGACTAACAACAACGACGACAACTATGATGACGATGACAAGAACCCGTTGACCATGCCCACCAAAAACCAACACCACCACCACCAACAATAATACTAGGCAGGTCACACTATTTTTAAAAGTTTTAGCTATGCTTTTGAAATGACACTCATATTATGCAGCTTGCTGAAAGAAACAGAGAACTGAAAGAATGTTTGAAATCGGACCTTCGGTTCTCTTTCTACGCCAAAAAACTGAATGATGTCGTTTTTCGCCCCCATTTCAGATTTTTTTTTAGAAAATGGCAAAAACACAATTTTTTTGATTTTCCCACAAAAATTCCACTGTAATTTATCTATTTAAGTCCACATAAATATTCTTTTCTTGGCAGTCCAAGTGCTAACCTTCTAATTGAAAAAAGAATGGTACGAAAATAAGCTTTAGTTTTTTCGGTATCGGGCCACAAAAATGGCTCAATGACCAAAATCGAATAATGGGAAATGCCAACATTTCAAAAAAATTACTAAGTCACCTAATTAAATATGCATAAATGCTCTCCTGGACCAACACAATCACTTACAGCCACGAAACTTGGCACAAATTATATATGTATATAGACCTATATTTAAAAATAATAAACATAGGTTTCCATATATTATTATGCAAATTTGCTTAATTAGCTAACGGTAGCTCTGAAAATTAAACACGGAAAGGTCGACTTTAGCGCTAAATTTCGGACCGTTCCTGGTGTCAAAATAAAACAATCTACATACCAAATTAATCTTGAAAGTGTATTTATTTATGTTCATATATCGAAATTTTCATATTTATCGTATTTTAGAAGAAAATTGGGCTACTCTGTAAACTGCATTTTAATATTCCATGTTTCAATCTTGTAACACGACGAACAAAAGTTACCCCTATTTTGATGTTGAACATGCTTAGTGCTGTGTGTGTGTGTGTTTACAGTGTGCATGCACATCTCGCGAGTCGGCTGAAAATGTTTGTGCCTCGAATGCCCTGCCTAATAATACTTTATTTTATTTTTTTAGCTGCATCTCTGCCTTTCTCTATGGATGATGCTGAAGACATGGACATTGAGAGCTCAGATAAGGAAAGTAAGTTTTAATTTGACTTTGTCTGTTTCAACAGTATCTTTGAATTAACTTTATATCCCCAAGTTCACTCTATCCAACATACACAGCCAATGTCTTTAGTAAGCTGATAAGGATGTTTCATAATCACTTTCAAGCCCAAAAGAAACTGCAGATTTTTCAGGATTTGTTCATAAACTGAGTCGATTCATACAATAATACTACTTACCTGTTATGTGAGCATTGTCAGGGTTCCCTACAAGATAAAATGTTTTGTTTAGCAATCATAGTAGAGTATATGTCGACATGTATAATTTGTTCTTGTCTTAAACAGACGATATTGAAGCACAACTTCAGAGAAGGCACCCAACCCCCACAAACGATTTGGACTTGTTTGAAATGGTTGATAGATCGCTACACGACAACCATGGTGAAACCAGTGGCGTAACTATGGGGGCGGGGGGAGGCACACGTGCCCCCATTTGAAATTTCAAATTGCACACAAACAATATTTATTTTGCTATTCGGTGTCCCCTTAAAACATTGGTGCACCCCCAGGTGCCACCCTACAAATTTAACCCTAGCTACACCTATGTTATTGAATTGTATCAAACTAATAGTTTTACTTATATAAATTGTTCCAAACTTCTTTATACCGTTGTATTGTTATAAATACACACAAATATTCTCTCACTTTTGTAAAGATGTGTCTCGTGAAAATAATTATTTTATTTTCTGCCAAAAAACACCCATCTCACTTTTGCAATGACATGTACGTTAAGGCAAAGTTCAGGCTTCTGCAGCACATTTTGTTAGATCACATTAAATCGTGCTGAACAAACTAGATCTGCAAAGTCACATTTAATGTGTAATAACCATAATTTGTTCTTCCAAATGTAGACCACGAAGAGGAAGCTGAGCATCCAACTACTGATGATGTTGAGGGTGTTCATGTAATAGCTGAACCACCACCAGGTACAATATCATTTTTATAAGTTGCAATATTGCTGCGTATATAACCCACAAAAGTATGTGTACAAATATACACATAAAGTGCATTAGTTAATAAAGCTATGTTGGCACTGAAAGCAGCAATGGATTTCTGCAGATTACTTTCAAAAAAGAATTAACTGTTGCAAGCTGCGTTACCAAACAAACCCGGGGTGTCAATGTATAAAATAAAAAAAATAAGGAATGTCCTGAAGTTTCAGCCCTAAGGCCATTTTTGAATATATGCAGTTGTTAATAATATTAATTAAAATAATCCACTGTAGCTGTGCAACCTCTGTTATTTCCAAAATTGTTTTGTGTGGGAGACTTTGCAGACCACTAGATGGCATTAGATGTATAATTTTCCCTGTTTGAAATATAATGAACATGCACAGAATTACGTGAACAATGGGAGTTACCTGGTATGTTTGCTGCCACCCTAGTGTCCAAAAGGCTCCAATTATTCAATATATTGAATGAGCCCTTTATAAAAACAGTATTTCTTTCTATCTCAACAGCTAAACAACAAAAACGTCGAAGTTCAGTGAAGAGTACAATGAGAAAGTTGTTAGACATATTGAATCATACCGTCCACAGGTTTCACATTACAGACGAGATCATGCTCCGAATAGGAGAGAATTAACAGTGACAAAGATGCACAAGCAGTTCATTGAAGAACAGGTATCTGAAGATGATAAATGTTCATACATTTACTACCATAAAGTATTCAATTCTTTGAATATTTCATTTGCATCCCCGAGCAATGATTTATGCACAAAGTGTTTTGATCATGATCGTGCCCATGCTCCTCTCAAAGAACACAACTGTGAAGCATCGAATGATTGTCTTGAGTACCTTCAGCACAGACAGCATGCCAAACAGGCACGTGATGCTCTAGAAAAAGACACAGAAAGGATGATCAATGATCCTCAGAATGTCATAGTTACAACGGTTGATATGCAGAAAGCGTTGTGTATAATAATAATAATAATAATGTATAGATTTATATAGCGCACGTATCCACCAACTAAGTGGCGCTCAAGGCGCATTATATTATTATCCCTGCTCATAAGGCTCATAAATCATTCCTGAAACCATCTCAGCTCCCTGGGGAGTATACAGCTCAATTGCTGCCATTTCTAGCGCATATAGAGCAAACCATCTCTGCCTTCACAGGTATGCCAAAATTGCCCACAAAAGATTACTACTTTTCAAGAAAGCTTGTTCTGTTTAATGAAACATTTGCCAGTCCAGGGAAAAATGCCCCTGCAACATGCATTTTATGGCATGAAGGAGAAGCTGGTAGAAAAGCTGAGCACCTTGCCACCACATATGTGGAATTCATAAGGCACAATAGGGAAAAGAAGGAAGTGATCCTTTACTCGGATAATTGCTGTTCACAAAATAAAAATTGGACATTGTTTTCTGCTCTACCCTTTGTTGTTAATGATGTGCTTTGTAACACTAACACATTGACCATGAAATATCTCGAACCAGGTCATACGTTCATGCCAGCTGACAGCGTTCATGGCAATATCACATGCAAACTAAACAGTCAAGCAGAAGTGCATGACTTCCGTGACTTTGTTAATGTGATTAACTCATCCCGTAAGCACATGGAATGCATTCCAATAGAGTTGCACAATTTAGAAGGGGCTCGCTGAACATGTTTGTGAAGTCATCTCATGACGAATCTGTGTTTCAAGAAATAGAAATCTTCAAGAAGACTACTCTGAGAGAGTTGAAGTCAGTTATTCGAAGCGAAAACCTCTTAAGTGGAATTCCAAAAATGGAAGGCCCTAGAGGAATTCCACAGAAGAAAAAACACAACTCATGACGCTGGCAAACAATATGCCAACATACAAACGTGAATTCTATGATCACTTGTAATGAGCGTTAATGGTCTTTCTGAAGATCTCGAAGTTGAACTGTAATCCATAATAAGAATGTATAAACCTATGTAATGAAAACAAAAAGAAGGCTAACAACATTCATTGGATTTACCATTCTAGTCTTGGTACTTAAATGTTACAACATAAGGGGTAGCGTAAGGGTTAAAAATCCTCATGAAGTTACCTGAATATTCCACATTGTTCTCTTTGGTTAATTTGTAACGTTTAAAGATTCCATAAGATGCAACCCTTGAAGATTTGCTTGCCAAAAAATAAGAAAAAAGTAACATGTGTTTAAGAAGTTACTGGGGATCAACTTTACGATCTTTACGTATGTAACATAGACAGAAATGTTGTCCTTTGGTGCAAGGAAGTTATTCTCAAATGATTAGTTTAACTATGTACGACAATAAGTTTTGTCCGCCACTAGTTTAATTTGTACGTGACACATTGGGCAAAATACTTGATTGCATGCCATCGTATCCTTTCATATCTCATTAAAAAAGTTATGTTATACCCCTTTATTGTGGAAATGCCCAGAAATTTAATATAGTAGAATATTATGAGTTTACGATTATAACCAATCATTTTCCTGCTTATTAACAAATATGTACACTGTATTAGTGTATATCGTACTTTTAAATGAATTATTTTCTACAGGGTTAAAATAAAGCAGTTAAATGGAATTTATTGTGTTTTGTGTTCTGATATTTTCTTCTCTTTGCTCTTTTTTTTTAAAGATTGGCCAATACATCCAGTTTTGAAAAGAGTGGGCCTATTTCTTACCAAGTTGGATGTAATTTTTAGCACATTTTGCAAAACTAAAAATATTACATTAAGTCAAGTCTTTGGAAAATCATATGGGTAACAACTATCTATAGATTCAGCGCACCTGGGACAACTTTGTTTTTTATTTACTGTTGCTCAACCTTTATTTTATTACTTCTGTCCTTTTTCAAAGAAAATGTTTTTACGTACAAAAAATCAAGTAAATCGTGCGATAAAATGTTCCAGTTTCTTAATATTAAATACATTGACTGTAAATTACTTGAAAATAAGATGCATCGTTCTGCCGTGAAATGCGTTTATCTGCGTTTAGACTAAGCAAACATGTTTTTTTTTGCCAGGTAATAATGAATTAAGAATGATTATTTTACGTTATCTAAAATAAGATGCATTGTTTTGCCATTAAAGTTCAGAGAAAAGAATAATATTTTGTGTTTTTCTAATGTGAGATGCATTGTTTTGCCATAAATAATATAAAAAAAGCAATCTTGATTTGCTACCAACAAATGATATTTTGTTTTCCTATGAGATAATTTACTTAACATATTAGCAATATTTTAAAGGTAAAACAAAGTAACCTTGCTAAAATATTAATAACAAAAAAAATATTCATTTTTTTCCAGTGAATTTTTTACAGGCTATTAAGAAATAAGCCACAATAGTACTGTACACAAACTAAAAGAGTCAACTGCTGCTGTTGGAAATGGCAGATTTCCAAACTTTGATGTCGTTTTTCTCAAAATGCCTATTTTCGACTTGCATTGTTTTGCCATATGAGGGCCGTGCTGTCGATCGTACGTCGAGCTCTCGAGACGCGAAAAAAAAATAATAAAAAATTTCCGTTTCCTTTTTTTTCCTCCGGTCTTTTTATGAATGGACGGCCGGAAAAAAACGGATTTTGGGGAGATTTAAAAAAAAAACGGAATTCCGGTTTAAACCGGAAAAGTGGCATCTCTGCTAGCAAGTAGTGTATGTGCAAAAGAGGACTTCCAGTGGAGTAGATCAACACACTTGTGTGTGTGTGTGTGTGTGTGAGTATGTGTACGCATTCAGAACGAGGACTTTAACAAAAGGGATCCAGGGTGTGTGACCAATCGAGGATGTCCTCGATTGGATTTTGTGTACAAAACCAATGAGACCGTCGCTAAAAAAAAAACAAGTCCAAACAATGGGAGAACAAAGAGAAGTCCTTGATGTACACCATTGACACTGTTATGATCCGAAAATCTCCAAACTATCCATGAAGATAAATTACTCAAAAAGCCTGAATTTTCCCAGATGCAAAGAAAATCAAACGAGGTCACACTAATATAAAGAACAAATAATCAAAAGTGATTTAATAATGAAAATATCCAATACTTCAAATGAGATCAAATGTCTAACAAGTGTACAATGATTATATAAGACACTGTACAAAATAACAGATCTTATGCAATATAAAATGAAACATTTTGCAACAAGTGAGGCTTGGGCAGGATCTGTAGCGAAGCTCGACTCAGTAATGGCAAGACAGTTCTTGTAAGGGCAAATAAGCTGCAAACCGCTGGGGCGACAATCACCTCCAACAACCGGCCGGAGACATACAACCACGGGTCGAACACTGGCGAATCCCGTCGTAAAAATATGGGGAAGACAAAACCCCACAATGCTGAACTGTAGACTCAGTCCACGAAAAAAAAGAAGTCTCTTCCGGAATTAATCGGCAAACGTCCTTCAGAACTCACACTCCTGAGTCGCATAACTCAGAGAATCCCAAAATTCTGATGAGCAACCTGGCAGCTTACATATTTATAGGCTAATTATATTTTCTAGAAATTACTTTAATTTACAAGTTTACTAAAAGCTATGAGTTTCTAGACACTTCTTAAAATGACATATAGTAATGCAGTATAGCTAACCTATTGTGCATTTTGTGATAAGGTGAATTAATTTATTACAAAAATATTTGGATATTGGGCCATCACAGATTTGTCCTTTGAAAAAATATAGGTAAGAATAACAAGCAATTTTCAAAATGGCTGCCATTGCTTGTTATACTACCTATATTTTTTCAAAGGACAAAGCTGTGATGGCTCAATATCCAAATACTTTTGTAATAAATTACTTTATCACAAAATGCACAATTGTTATCAGAGTTTTAGTTATGCCGCATTACTAATAAGTTTTCTAAAAATAGCGCTGGAACAGCATACAAGTTTCTGGAACACGCTCGAAAGAAATACGTAACAGCGCCCTCTTTCCAGAAGTTTCAAGGTCACTGAACTGTGCATGTACAATGTGCTTGCACTACAATATCGTCCGAGGACTTTTTTTAAAGGGAAACATAGGTCCTCGAACGACACTCGTGCACAAAACCTATGGGGCTTTCTCCAAAATGTTTAAGTTCACAACACTGTAATCCCCGGACGTTTGGTGGTGCACAAACTGTGTGTGTCTGTGTGTGTGTGTGCAATTATGTTCCGAGCGATAACTCCAGAAAGACTTGACCTATCAACTCCCAACTTGGTATGTGGATTGGTCTTTGGATCTCTCAGAAGCCTATTGTTTTTGGAACCCCTAGTTGAGAAAATAGCACTGTAGCACTTCAATGGCGCACCCATGATTTTGTCTTAGGGGGGCTCAAAGAAACCTTTACTCTCACAAATTAACTAGGCTTTAAATAATTATATAGTGGAGTGCGGACGTTGTTGAAGGGATCATTCCGGGCGGTGCTACCTACTTTCTATCAATGGGTGGCAAATTCCGTCAACAAGTAGGCGGCAACCCCAGATCCTACCGGTAATCGTTTTTTGTTTTTTTGTTTTGTTTTCCTAAAACGGTGTCACATAATAAATATTTATATCAGATTACTGTTAAAAAAATAAAACCCTAACCTGGGCATGTATGTGATGTGTAACTTGGAAAGGGTAGGATTGAATGCCCTGCACATAGCCAAGTTAAAGAAAAAAAGTATAAAAGGAAGCAACACAACACATGATAAAATAAGATTTGGGTGCGCCGTTGTAGCACTTAGTTTGATTATTTAATTAAGGTGTTCTTTTACCAGAACAGGATATACAAACTTAAAGGTATGGTACATGATTGGTAATGACCAAAAAATTGTTCAGTTTCATTGTGAAAGCTTATAACTGTTAAAGTTGATACGAATACCAATCTTTCTGTGAAATATTTACCTCTGAAATGCTGTCATCTTTGAGAAAATTGTATCTGAAAATGCAACAGCTGATTTTAATTGCAACAATCGAAATTATTACATGTGACCATTCACAAATAAACAGAAACCATTATTTGCAGTTTTCTCGAAAACCTGAACACCGATTTTGATGAAATTTTCAAAGGTTAGTTCTATGATGTGTATTTTGAAAACTAGATGATTACAATGAATGCATTCTTCCAAAAACCAATCAAAACCAATCATGTACATACCTTTAAGCAAGAATTTGCACAAAATGAAACAATGTAATGTTTTACTGGGCATGGTTCTTTACAGCGGAACAAGTTCTCTGCAGAACTTGTGCAAGTTTTGAAGGATGTTTTTGGCGACCAAATACAGAACAGTTATGTTCCAAAAGCCATGGTAAGTTGTGCATAAACTTCATTTTGTATTTTACGTCCTGAAATGTCATGAAATACAGAAAAAAACGAAGAAAAAAAACGCTGTAGATTAGCTAATCACACATTTTCCCCCTAAAGTCAGTCATCACGCTACCACATGCACAATAAAGCTCAGAGTTTGAGTGATTTATGGCAGTCCACTTATGTTCAAATTGGTCGGATTGCTCAAAGAGACTGTGTTTTCCAGTGTGTTGGTGTTGTGTGAGTGGCTAGGTGGGCCGCCCAGTACCAATTTCATGGTGGTGCTTTATACCGAAAGCAAAAAAAAAATCTGCTCTTATGGAAGCATTTATAAGACTCCGCATTTACTGGATCCTATTTCGAGGCTTAGGGAGGAATTTTTTGTTGTGCTTGTGCATAACTAAGGATTTCTCGCTATTTTGTTTGCGGAGAATGGCGCTCGCAGAATGCCATGGTAAGCAGTGCCATGAAATCGGGCACTGGTATGAGAATCATTTGTCAGGACTCTGGAATTGAGAACCAAAGGGATTCAAATCCCCCAAAAGAGGGATTGCGACTCTGATTCTGAGTCAATTTCAATAATCTCATAGAAGGAATTACCCAATCAATTACCTAAACCCAAAAAGTGGTATTTGTAGTTCATTCCTAAATCTCCATAACATTCAATCAAATCGGCGTTAAAATTGACTTTTTGACGACAGATAAATCCTTGTATGAAATGTTACAGATTCTTTTATCATATGAACACATTGACGTCATCATTCAAATATCGCTCTGAAAGGGCATAAAACTAAATTAAATTTTACACCACTTTAACGTTCGATTAGAGACTTGTAATTTTTTCCACACTGTAATAAAGACCCTATCTATTGAAAAATAAGTGCATCACAAAACTGAACTTGACCTTAGAGAGCCTCTTAAAGCTCAGAAAATCAAAAATTTAGCATTATTTTTTGTTTTGTTTAAACACATGGATAACTCATCTTGAATTGTTTTGATGAGGATGTTTTTGTTTGATGAGGATGGCATAACATCACATTTCAAGAAATAAGCTGTCATGAACTTATTGTGCAAAATTAATGTAATTTTCTCAAGCATCACCCGTTTCAACGCTTGTTTGACAAAATGCGGGCCCGCTATCTTCAACCGAGACATGTAAGTTACCATGGAAAAATCCCTAAATGTGTACGCCCCTGTGTGTACAGGAGCGAATGCAGGTGCTCTCATAAGTACGAATAATGTGTTCCTTGAGGCATTATCCCGAACATTTAAAAGTACATATTTTGAGTGACACACAGAAAAGACTGTATTTGGGTAGACTGTTTTGCCAGGTTGTTTAGTAGTGAAAAAGGGTAATGAAATCGGGTTGAAAATAGTGATGCATGGCTTGAGTTCTCATTTCTAACCGGTCATGATCGACATAAAAGTAGCAGAGGTTTTTTATTATGAAACAGAAGATTGAAATCTTTAAATTTTTTAAGGACACTATGTTTGACTTAAGCCTGCAAGATTACTATTCTGTCGGTACATTTCCATTTCAAGATCCAATGTGAGAACATCAACATCATTTTATTGAAATTAGAAGTATCAAATTACAGATGCATTGCCCGATCTTCGAAGGTAACACCGATGATGCCGGTAATATTAACAAAAATCCGTGCCTCTGTGGGGTATTATTTTTGGTGAAAAATCTGCTTTTGTTGTTGTTAGTCACCAGGCGGTAGTGCGTGTATACTAATCATTAGAATAATCGTGTAAATTATATGCTAGGCCTCATTATGAATAACAATAAGCTAAGGTACAATCCCAATAGTTGATTGGATGGAACTCCATGCTCACAAAAAATCGTGATGAGATCCTTGAGTGGTGATAATGACATTCCGTTGGTTTCATATACGATCAGCCACAATAAAATGAAAACCCTTTTTAGCACCGAAATAATACCTAAAATGACTAATAAAATCTGAGTTTCCTTACCGTGCAGTTTCACAGAATCAGTATGAAAGCAAACTGACCAGTTATATCATGCCTTTCTTTTTGTTGCAGGTCTGGATGGAGAAAGGTACATGTGCCAAGCTTCCATGTAAAGACGGGAAACCACCATCAAGTCACCCAGCTTGTACCAAAGGTGCCCAGCTTCCGTCAAAGCACAAGAGACGCAGTCAGCCAGCAACCACCACGACGGTAACACTGAATACAGGGGATCAAGATGCCCCAGTGAGACAGAAGTCACGGCTTTCTCTGTCGTCTTTCAAACGTGTGTCTGAGGATCTGCCGCCTTGTGCCCTTAAGAGGTGAGTTTTCTTAAAAAATTTCCTAACCCTTTCTAGAATTTTTAAAAAGCCGCCTGGAATTTTTGTGTGCTAAGTTATCCCCCGATTTTTCTTCCTCAAATTTAAGCAAACCATCTCTAAATTGTTTTTACACTTTACAGGCACCTGTTCTTCAGCGGCGTCGATCCGTGTTTAATAGTGGGGGGATGATCGGAAATGTTAGTACACTACCAATGTGAGATCAAATTGATTGTGAGATAAATAAACACTGGTCACTGGTACTGACGTGTCCAAACACTCATTAATAAGACAATACCCAATATCGGTAGAGTGACATTTGAGGAAAGAAAAAAATCTGGTTTTTTTTTAAACACAAACTAACCATGTTGTTGCATCTTTGCATTGGATGAAATCCCAGATTTGATTATTAATATGTGACTCTTTTTCTTGTGTTATGGGTTTTAAGTTTGAAAATTTGTGCACGCTTTATGGAAGTTTTAGGATTTTAGAAATTGATTCAACTTGAAAAACTGAATAAGCCACCGCCTCCAAATTTGGCATGATAATTTATGTTTGCGCTGAATCTCTCACTCCGAACGAAAATTTGGGAACCAGGCATGCAAACATGCATTGTGAAACCTACAACGGTGTGGGGTCCGGGGCCCATTGAGGGCCCCGGGAAAATTTTTGAAGATTAAAATACTCTTTGGTGCATTCTCAGCTTTCTTGATTATCTTTATTGTACTTTGTTGAGGGGGTGATCCTATAGGCCATCCCCCGGTCCAAAAAGTGGGGGATACATGTATAACCCCTCCCCATTGCCCCGGGATCGACGCCGCTGCTGCTCTTTGAAACTTTCCTTCATTTTAATTAAGTATGGACGTTGGAAGTGGTCTGTACACCACCTTAAATCCCCTTTTATATATTTTGTTTATTTTTCATGTTATTTGAATCTCACTCATGCTTTTCAGTGTTAACGTTGAGGACATCGTCTCACCCCTCATGGAAGACGATCGTAGAACTTATGCTAGGAATGCATGGGTCAGTCGCAGGTAGGTGGAACAAATAATCTTACAAGATGGGTCTGTCAAACCTTTTCCGTAATGTTTAAAAAGCAACATTGAATTTGTTTCTGTTAAGTTAGCCACCGTTTTTCTTTGTCAACTTTAACCCAAACGCAAAATTTCCAAATATTGAAGTATTTTGGAGGATGTAGCAAAGTAAGTGTTAAAGGTACACATTGCCTTTAAAACTAAAAAAGATTACCTAGGAATTGATAGAATGGTAGCTAATCCTTTTTAGATTTTACCCCTTCGCCCTATAGGCTGGAGGGCTATTGTCATTGCTTACGGCTTACGTCTGTACTTATGAGGAACCACTTGTGGGTACTTAACAAAAGAACAAGTACCCCACTATTTTTTCCTTTGGTAAAATGGTACCCCACTCTTGAAATCTTAAAAAATAAAGGGATAATAGAACAACAATGCTCGTATAAGCTACATCTGATAGCATGACAAGGGACTGTGACGATGTTCCGAATAAATACGTCATTGCTGTTTCCAAAACTAAGCTCGCTGGCAGTATCATATAATCCAAAATACCCGACATGAAATGCCCTGGTGGTCGAGACCACCTGCTTCTACAGGAATTGTTTTTGATTTTTCAAGTTATTTGAATCTCACTCATGCTTTTCAGTGTCAACGTTGAGGACATCATCCAGACCATGGAAGTAGGAGAGGAGGAAGCAGAAGAGGAAAGGAAAGAGCAGGAAGGAAAGGAGGAGGAAGGAAAAGAAGAACAGGGAGAGGAGGAAGCAGAAGCAGAAGGGAAAGAGCAGGAAGGAGAAGAGGAACTGGTGGAGGAGGATAGAGAAGAGGAAAGTGAGGAGGATGGAAGAGAGGAAACGGGAGAGGATGAACCGGGAGTGGAGGATGGAGAAGAGGAAACGGGAGAGGACTCAGGCAAGGAGGAACCGGGAGAGGCGGATGGAGAAGAGGAAACGGGAGAGGACTCAGGCGAGGAGGAACCGGGAGAGGAGGATGGAGAAGAGGAAATTAGAGACGGTTATTTCATACTTGGGGAAAGTTCCACAAGTTCCAATGAAAGTTACGGCCATTTGAGAGGCTCCAAAGACAGCGACAGCACTGGTCCCTCGACACACAGCAAAGAGGAACCTGAAAGCAGTGCCACCAGTAATGATTTGATGGTTTGAGTGACACTCTTGCCAGTAAGAAGTTGATCCCTAAAAGAGGCACGGCCATCTGAGACACCATCTCACCAGCAAAATGTGAATCCTTCTCAAGCAGGGCTCGCAACGAAGTCATTGGGCTTATTAGTTCCTATCAGCACTGTGTTTCCTTTGAAGTTGGCTGGCCATTTGTTTTCTTCATCGGCGAGGTGTCTTGTTGGACTGCGAATGTGAGAAGTCATACGGGTCAACAAAAAGTTTCTTTAAGCTGGGAGAGTAAGTCTAGCTGACACTTAGTGTCAGCAACACAGGTCAGCTGACTAAGGTAGATTTCAAATTCATACTCGCCGGGATAGTCCACACTGCTTAAGGGTTTGGACGGCAGCACGTTTGGTGGTGGGGTAGCGGTATTTTCCTTCTGATAGTCTGTATAGTGAGGGCTGGACCAGAGACTGCACTGTCGGGAAACATACTGGGCTGAACGGACTGGGTCTGTGGGAACTGCTTGATGTCCATTCCATCAAAGGTTGATCGGCGATGGTGTCCTGTTGGACTGCAAATCTGAGAAGTCATGTGGGTCTCTCCTAGCAACAGAAGATTGTCTTCTTCATCTCGACGACGTCATCTGCAATTATTGCTCTATTCGGTGTTCCCTTCTTTATTATTTAATTCCCTGTCTTACTAGAGCACTCGTGAGTACTGTTCCGGCTGGACTTGATCCTTAAGGGGAGAACAGTGCAGTGAGATCAGGTTACAAGTAGGTTGGATTAGTTTGCATGGTTCCCTTCAATGCCTTGTCAGGTGTCACTCTTTAAATTGATTTTCTTCTCATGCATGAGTTCACGTGTGCTCATTCATGTGTTTCATGTTTGTCATCTCCGCATAGTTAATCACTTTCTCTTCTTCCTGAACATTTTTTCTGGTTACTTTCGAATTATAGTTTTGTTTTTAATTGATTATAAACTTCCTCCCTCTCTCTCTCTCTGATGTGTTTATCTACCGCAAGCTCAGGGGAGGACTCGTCGGCCAGCTGGGCTTGGACTTGTACGGATGCTTGCCTTGGTCGCGAAGTCGGTGTCCTTTTCCCTCGTGTTGATGGCAACCATGTACTATGTGTTGATGGCGTGTCGAGGCTGGGGTTGACTTGGGGGCTTGACGTTTTTCACTCATGGGTGTTGTCTTTGCCGACATTCCAGGTTAAGATAAAGTTTCCATGGTTCCAATTTCAACTCTTTGCTCAGCTTTTGGTTCTCTTTGCAAGAGATAACCTTGTGGCGTATGTGTTTCCTTTGAAGTTGGCTTGCCATTTCTTTTCTTCATCGGCGATGGTGTGTTGGTTGACTGCGAGTCCGAGAAGTCATACGGGTCAACAAAAAGATTCGTTAAGCTGGGAGTACAACTTGGAGGCGTTCAGCCGTAATCTCTCAGATGGTAGCATTGCACCACCGGCCTCTCGACCGAGCACGTGAACCAACGGTCCGAATCTGCGGTTCCTCTCGTACTGAGCAGGATTGCCGTAGCGGCGACCGTCTGTAAGTCCTTGCAACAGAAGATGTCTTCCTCATCTCGACGACGTCATCTGCAACTTTTTGCTCGTTTTGGTGTTCCCTTAATTGTAGGCTAGTCCCCTGTCTTACTAGAGCACTTGTGAGTACTGTTCCGGCTGGACTTGTTCCTTAAACTGCTTAAAGTGCAGTGAGATCAGGTTACAAGTAGGTTGGATTAGTTTGTAGGGCTCCCTCCAATGCCTTGTCAGGTGCCAATCTTTAAATTTTCCGATTTTCATGATCTAAAATTCATTATGAAAGGTTATGGTATACCCAAAGTTGATTATTAAAACAATGAACCTAGTGTCATTGCTTTTCGTGTAGAAAGAACACATTTTGGGCATCGATGGGAACTAATCATTCTGGGACAGCCTGTAGAAACCGCCCTATTGTCTGGGTAGCTTGTGTCCATTTTGTTTTCCAAAATGTAACATGTCAGTTATTGAATCAGAGCTCAATTATTTGCAAATTTTGATTGAAACTGTTAACTCCCCTTTTTCAGTGACAATGTGTATGTGAGTAACTCTATGAGTGAAAATATATCAATGGTCAACCTATCTATCAAACCACTTAACAGGGCTTTGGCAATTATAGGGTGTTAATCTTAGCGATTTGTGATGGTTGGTGACCAGCCTGTACACACCTACCGAGACAGATAGGGGTTAGATTTTTGATAGTTTGTGATAGTTACAAACAAAGGAGGATTTATATGAGTAACGTTTCCTTTTGCCTCTGCAGCCTCTATACCGGAACTGTTCACTGATGACGAGGACGAGGACAGCACCGAGAATGATTTTGAGGTGATAGTGGAATCCGTGTCCAGGTGGCCTTCGAAATTGCAGCGACGTCTCTACTCCAAGCTTCAGGACATGTGCAACACTGCCAGGACGGCTACAAGTAATCGGAAGGCATGTCCTCTTGGTTGTCGTCCTGGACAACAATACGCCAACATATACAACCACATGGCTAAGGTACACAAGATGAAACTCTCGGCTGTGAAGAGTTCCAAAGCACCTGGATCCACTTCCCCACCCAAGACCCCCCAGCCTTCCTCTTCCTCGCCGTTGGAAGACACCGATGACCGTAGCGACCGTTCGAGCGACAGTACTGGTCCCTCGCCACACAGCGAAGAGGAAAGCAGTGCCAACAGTAATGGTTTTCATAACTTGAATGACGCCAGTAAGAAGTCGATCGCTAACAGAGCCACGCCCATCGCAGACACTATCTCACCAGCAAAATGTGAATCATTCTCAAGCAGGGCTCGCAACGAAGCAGAAGTCATTGGGCTTAATAGTTCCTATCAGAATTGCCTGTTCGAAGAACTGGAGCAATACATCCGAGAGACGGGTAGAGCTCTACCACGTTCTAACCACCCCCGTGAAGTGTCAAAATACCTTTATTTTGCCAACGGTGGTAAAGTGGTTGAGAGTGCAAGTGAAATTCCATGGCAGTTGTTAGCAGCACAGGAGAAAATACAGGCGTGGCTTTCCAAGTACCAGAGCATTGGCACTAGTTTTTGCTCACTATACAGTGCGTATCAAAAAAAAGGTAATCCGAATTCAGGGGGTTAATATGCCAAGGTTATTTAGTTTGACAATTTACATGTAGTGTACCAAAGAAGAGGAACTCCTCAGCTTTCCATTGATACCTTTATTGACCCATTGCTGTCACACATGGCCGAGTACATTGTTATTGAAAATGACAAATTCAAATCGCATTTTTGCAAGTTTGGGTAATCAGTGCAAGGCAGTCTGAAATAGACGCATCACTTGACTGCCTAGATGATTGTGTAGAAATTTAACTGAGCTAATAGAACTGAGCTAATAGAACTGTAATACAACTAGATGCATAAATTACACACACAGAGAAATATATTAATGTTACCAACACATAAACAAGACAGGACAAACGCTAATGAGACAAGGCAGCATGGTGTAACTACACAGCATTAAAATATAATGAAAGATCGGGAGGGCATTATTAATATATGAGTAAGGAGTAAATTAAACAAATAATTAAAATTAGCTGAAATTACATGTTACAGTATTTTTCCAACAAGCTATACTTAAGCTTCTTTTTAAATACGGGGCAAGTTTTAAGACTTTTAAGGTTAATGCCTAAAGAATTCCAAAACTTAGGTCCCTGATAATTGACAGTTTTTCGAGCTTGAGAGGTACGCACATATGGAATATGAAAGTCATCAGAATGTCTAGTTTGATGAAAATGAATTTGAGTATTACTACCATTTAAGAAAATAACTTTAGGTAAAATCTTTTAGTAATTGATTGTTTCAAATCATATTTGTGTTAAGGTCAGAGGTCAACAATCCCTTAAAGAGCCTTTGATCAACATCTAATATCCACCCTCAACTTTCTCTTGGACATGCACAAACACCCGCTGTGGTCAACGAGCATTTGCACTCTGGAACAAGCTCTCTCTGCTCATCCATGACTGACCCTCCATCATTTCATTCAAGACTCAGTTGAAAACACATTTATTCAGACAATCAAGAGCACTTGAAAGCACTGTAGAAAGTGCTGTATAAGTGTTACAACTTTTATTTATTATGTACCATTGACTGCTGACCCTACATCTACAATAGTGCTTTTGAATAATATGTTACTGAAAACATGTTAGTAGTCTTTGTACTAATACTTTGGTTGTGGTACTACACACGTATAATCTACTATCTGATGAAGCAAATAATTTTCACTAGCCTGGGTAGCAACTGTCTTTCTGATGATTGTTGGGCAAAGTTTTCCAACTTTACCTGCATCAGTCCAAAGTCTATATAAAAGAAGGGAAGAAATTGCGGGAAAAAGAGAAGAAATGTTAATTGTAATTAAATTTAATATAAATCTTCAATCGGTAAAAAAGATTAACATTTGCACTCGGTATAATAATGTAATAATAATAATAATAATAATGTGTGGACTTATATACCGCACGTATCCACCAACAGTGGTGCTCAAGGCGCATTATATTATTATCCCTGCTCATAAGGCTCATAAAAGCATGTAGTTGGTGTACCCATTTTATGTTGAGGTGTCAACAAAATGCGGACTACATGTACATTATTTACATTTACATAAAGCAACCATGTTAAACCATGTTAAATTGTGTAGTGGTC
>CM055816.1:81500720-81538745 GCA_029582265.1 Zoroaster sp. YZ-2022
TCCTCCAAGATGAACACTAAATTGACTGTCGGTGTTCCTTGTAATTTGTAAAATACTTGAATCAATTGCTGGCTTATCAAACCTACATGATGAACACTACATTGACTGTCGGTGTTCCTTGTAATTTGTAAAATATTTTAAATAATTTCTGGCTTATAAATCCTCCAAGATGAACACTAAATTGACTGTCGGTGTTCCTTGTAATTTGTAAAATACTTGAATCAATTGCTGGCTTATCAAACCTACATTATGAACACTAAATTGACTGTCGGTGTTCCTTGTAATTTGTAAAATATTTAAAATAATTTCTGGCTTATAAATCCTCCAAGATGAACACTAAATTGACTGTCGGTGTTCCTTGTAATTTGTAAAATACTTGAATCAATTGCTGGCTTATCAAACCTACATGATGAACACTAAATTGACTGTCGGTGTTCCTTGTAATATTTTTAATACTGTAAATAATTGCTGACTAAATTAATGAATTTTCAGTGTTGTATGTTTGATTTATAAGAATAATTCGATTGAGTTAATGAAATAAAGTTGCTTCAATTACATTAAAATGTTTATTGTGATATAATGACAACAATGTTACTTTCTGCACAGAAATAGTAAATGAATTAAAAACATTATTGGCAAAGTCCAATGATATCAGAAGAACTGGTGTATGAGATTACTTGTCCTGTATTTTGACATAGGGCCTAATGCCGAAGAGGTTTTGCTGTAACGTATTAATTGCCTTGATGTCGTCAAGCCAACGATAAAATGCAAAATATCAAATTAAAAATACAAGTTGATGTAATTGACCAAAAAATTACGGGAAACGCGTATGTGCTTCCCGCCCGGCAACAAAGACAGCCGCGCCCACTTTAAATTTATTTCGTATGTATACACATTTTTGGACGAGGATGACCTGACCTCATTAATGCTGTTAAACTGCCCATAAACCGAGATTGCCTTTAAACCAAATATGCCCTTAAACCAAAAGAAAATCCAAGACTTCTCTTAAACCAATGTTTAGGTTTAAGGGCAATTCGGTGGGTTACCCTTAAACCAAATGGAGAGATATTTTTCAAATTCCGGGCACTTCCACTAATTTTAACTGTATAAAATTATGTTTAAAAGGGCCATTTAAAAGAGTACTCTCTGCGATCTAGAGATTTCGGCTTTAAGAATAACTTGTTAAATCTCACCAAGTGAGGGCGCTCTTTCGTATGCCACTTTGCACATTATTTTGTTTGATTTGTGATGTTTATGAACAATTTTTCCCAATCGATTGCAACCAAGGTATATTTCAAGCTCATTAATCGTTAAAATGTGAACCTTCTTATATTGAACATGATTTTTACCGATGTATTTCAGCCACTAATTCCTCTTTCAGTGTAAAACTATTGTGGATGCTGTTTGAAAATAAATCAAACTACACTGTACCCTACTTTCAGGTCAAGTTCCTGCTCCTTACCCCCACCAACACTACACCCATGCCAAAATCAGGCATGTGAGTGGGCAGTGAAAAAAAATGAGGACATTTTTTTGTTACCTGGCAAGCGCGGTGCGGAAACCCGGAAACTTGCAGTCCTTGAGTATTTTACCATCTAGAAGCTCTGAGGTGCATTTTGAGCTTTTTATTACCACTTTCTAAGACAAAATTCTTTATTTTTTTTAATGGCATTTACTTGTAGGCTAGTGACCCATTTCTGCTATTAAAGTGCTTTTTTTTCCGTGTGCTATTTACCATGACGTATAAAACACCTCAATGTACACTATACTTTCTAAAGTATAGATATCTTCACCACTAGATCACTGAGCTTTCTGGGTGACTCAGGGCCGGCTACAATCCCATGTACCAATGGCAGTTATGATGTAATTATTGCATTCCAAACTCTCATCAACAGATAATCTTAGCTCAGTGGTCGAGTGGTCAAGACATCTGCTGTAAATAAAATGTAAAAGGTTCTGAGTTATGCGTATATACAAAATCGCCTATGGATCTTATTCAAAAACGACATGAAAATTTAGGTTAAATGACATCATTTTAGAACAATAAAAACCTCCATAATTTAAAAGGTCAAGTTCATCTGCTAAAAGCACAGTATATAATTGACATGTAGCGAAAGTGTACGGACGTGTCACGTGGTAGCTCCCATAAACGTACCCATTTTACATTGAATGTAACATCTAATTGAATGTAACATCTAATGTTGGATATTCGGGTTTCTAAGCCAGGATCTTGGTCATAAGTGAGCCAAGACTCTTCGGGTCCTTTTTGTGGTCGTTCTGGTTTATTCTTGTGAACTTCGATCCTTCTGTAAATATGCCACCAAAAAGGCAAGCATCAACGGTTGCATCTAGCTCTGGTGAATCCTCCGCAATAGACCCTATTGCCTTGACAGCAGCTATCACCGAAGCCTTGAGATCCAAGGTCATTCTGGACATACTCATCCCAGCCCTGTCGGATGCAATCGCAGAATCTATTTCCCAAGACATCTACAAGGCCTTGGAGTTAGAACTGCAGAGTAGGGATGAGAAGATCGCCATTCTTGAGAAAGAGGTCCGCCATCTTGATGAACGGCTTTCTGCACATGAACAATACTCCAGGCGTAACTGCCTTATTGTTCATGGAATTGCCGAATCACCCCAACCAGAGGACACGGATAAAAAATCACTGGAAGCGGCAAAGCAGCACCTTGGAATCGATCTGCGCCCTGAAGCCATCGACCGCTCACACCGCATCGGATCCCGCTTGGACAAATCAGGCAAGCCTCGAGCAAGGCCGCTAGTCGTCAAGTTCGTTGACTATAACTCGCGGGCTGCCTTCTACCGTCTCAGAGCCAAATTCAAGGGCTCCAATATCTACGTCCACGAGAGCCTTACCCAAGAACGTCAAGGCTGGCTGAATGCAGCGAAGCGTCACCCAGAAACCGACAAGGTATGGACTCAAGACGGCCGGTTAGAGATCAGACAGAAAGATGGCACCCGTGTAATTGTGGGATCCAAGGTGGACCTTCAGAAACTGAACAAATGCCATTGAAATTTATGACCATCCGGCGCGCGCCCTGTTTGTTGTGGGTTGGCAGGTGAGCAGGCGAAGTTTTGTGTTGGAATGTCTTATTTCACCAAATTATTGTTTATGGTGTGAATAAAAAATAAATAAATACAAAATATATTTATAATTCTCATGACTGCCACCCAAACAGATTAACGGATTGTCATATATTATATACCTTGTCTTCACTAATTGTATGTATGTATATTGTTGAATTTTCATGTTTTTCTCTTCTATTAATGAGCGCCCTCTTTCGACATACCGTCATCATTATTCATTCCCGTAGTCGGATCATAGTGCATGGAGGATGGATTCACATTCCACTTACCTTCTAAGTAGGTAGGTTGATCGTGTCACGTTGTTCAATTTTGATGCTTTTCCTTCTCGTTTGATTCCAATATCTCCCCTCCTATTTTAATTAATTAGCTTAGAATATATTGTGTTTTCCTCGGGCAAAACAAATATTTAGTCGTACTTGCTGATCAACACTTCCCCGGGCCTACCTACATACATGTACATAGCATGTACATCCATCACTCTACATTATGCTTGTAGGAATATGTCATGGTCGTGGTTACGCGACAATCTAATTTGTTGCATTCAAATTTAAAACTACTTTACGTAGTACATTTTTTTCTTGTTCTCTTTTTAATTAAATAATTATGGGCCTGATGTCTATGGCTTCCATAGTTTCATGCCTTACAAGTCATTTTTGTTACTTTAACTATTGCTACCCTTGACACTTTTTTTTGGTGGTCATTTTACCCCTTCAACTAAATCTTTCGCTTTATTTCTATATTTTCATTATACACCTCGTTTTGTCAGTGTTTGTGTTATGTCTGTGTCTTATCCATGTATTTCTTGTAAATTAACTGTTAGAGACAACCAGCATGGGATATTTTGTGACTCTTGCAATAATTGGATTCACCTGATGTGTACAAATCTATCATTTACAGAGTACCAACAATTAGCTCTCAGTGATGAGTCACGGGTTTTGCCATTCCTGTCTTAATGTGAATTTGCCTTTTAATTATTTAGATTCTAATGAATTGTCTTCTGTCTTTTTAGATATGAATTCTCACAAACCAGTTAGATCTGATCGGCTTATCTTAGATATTCCTAATAATGTGTTTGAAGCACTTAATCCTGTGATTGACCCTAATAATTTGAATTACAATCAACACTCTTGCGATTATTTTACAGAAACCAATTTACAAACTTCTTTTAATCTTAATGATCCTTTAAGATTTTCTTTTCTTCATATGAACATCAGAAGTGTTCCTAGACATTTTGACCAAATGCAAATTTACTTACAATCTCTTCATGCTGACTTCTCTATTGTTGGTTTCTCAGAAACTTGGCTAAAGAATTCTAATATGCCTTACAATATTTATACTATTCCAGGCTACAATCTTGAGACAAACAGTCGAGCAGAAAGAGTGGGGGTGGAGTTGCATTGTATATTTCATTTAATCTCCAGTATGTAGTTCGTCATGATTTATCTCATTCTACAGACTCTTTTGAACCCTGGTAATAAGAATATTATTGCAGGTGTTGTTTATAAACCACCCTCCGCTTCATTTAATGACTTCTTATCAACTTTTCAGGACCTTCAAGTCTTAATTTCATCTGAGAATAAGTTATGTCTTATCTCAGGAGACTTTAATATTAATCTCCTTGAAGTTGATCGCCACGACCAGCCCCGGGAATTCTTGGATTCTGTATTTGCTTATTCTTGCATTCCTCTTATTAACAAACCTACTAGAATTACTAGTACTTCTGCCACCCTTATTGACAACATTTAATGTTATTTAGTAATACGGCCAAGTTGCTTCCTTGTGATATTTTATTTGATAATATATCTATTAATCAAGTAGACTGTATAAAGTTTCTAGGTTTATATGTTGATTCTAAATTATCTTGGAATCATCATGTGAACTACTTATGTAAACTGTTATCCAGAAATATAGGAATTATTAACAAATTAAAACATTTTTTTCCTTCTGGAATATTGTTTAATATCTATAATGCAGTAATTTTGCCTTATCTATCATATGGTATTCTTGCCTGGGGTAATACTAGTGCCAACCTGTTAAATAGAATCCATATTTTGCAAAAAAGGGTCCTCAGAATTATTGATCGAGTTGATTTTCGGGCGCATTCCAATCTTCTATTTTTTAATCATAAGACTCTTAAACTCAATGATATTTATTTGCTTCAACTTGGTATTTTCATGTATCAATTTATTTCACATGATTTCACCAATCTCGTTTCAGAGTATGTTTACTTTTAAATACTCAAATTCATTTTCATCAAACTAGACATTCTGATGACTTTCATATTCCATATGTGCGTACCTCTCAAGCTCGAAAAACTGTCAATTATCAGGGACCTAAGTTTTGGAATTCTTTAGGCATTAACCTTAAAAGTCTTAAAACTTGCCCCGTATTTAAAAAGAAGCTTAAGTATAGCTTGTTGGAAAAATACTGTAACATGTAATTTCAGCTAATTTTAATTATTTGTTTAATTTACTCCTTACTCATATATTAATAATGCCCTCCCGATCTTTCATTATATTTTAATGCTGTGTAGTTACACCATGCTGCCTTGTCTCATTAGCGTTTGTCCTGTCTTGTTTATGTGTTGGTAACATTAATATATTTCTCTGTGTGTGTAATTTATGCATCTAGTTGTATTACAGTTCTATTAGCTCAGTTCTATTAGCTCAGTTAAATTTCTACACAATCATCTAGGCAGTCAAGTGATGCGTCTATTTCAGACTGCCTTGCACTGATTACCCAAACTTGCAAAAATGCGATTTGAATTTGTCATTTTCAATAACAATGTACTCGGCCATGTGTGACAGCATGGGTCAATAAAGGTATCAATGGAAAGCTGAGGAGTTCCTCTTCTTTGGTACACTACATGTAAATTGTCAAACTAAATAACCTTGGCATATTAACCCCCTGAATTCGGATTACCTTTTTTTTGATACGCACTGTATAGTGAGCAAAAACTAGTGCCAATGCTCTGGTACTTGGAAAGCCACGCCTGTATTTTCTCCTGTGCTGCTAACAACCGCCATGGAATTTCACTTGCACTCTCAACCACTTTACCACCGTTGGCAAAATAAAGGTATTTTGACACTTCACGGGGTGGTTAGAACGTGGTAGAGCTCTACCCGTCTCGGATGTATTGCTCCAGTTCTTCGAACAGGCAATTCTGATAGGAACTATTAAGCCCAATGACTTCTGCTTCGTTGCGAGCCCTGCTTGAGAATGATTCACATTTGCTGGTGAGATAGTGTCTGCGATGGGCGTGGCTCTGTTAGCGATCGACTTCTTACTGGCGTCATTCGTTATGAAAACCATTACTGTTGGCACTGCTTTCCTCTTCGCTGTGTGGCGAGGGACCAGTACTGTCGCTCGAACGGTCGCTACGGTCATCGGTGTCTTCCAAACGGCGAGGAAGAGGAAGGCTGGGGGTCTTGGGTGGGAAGTGGATCCAGGTGCTTTGGAACCTTCACAGCCGAGAGTTTCATCTTGTGTACCTTAGCCATGTGGTTGTATATGTTGGCGTATTGTTGTCCAGGACGACAACCAAGAGGACATGCCTTCCGATTACTTGTAGCCGTCCTGGCAGTGTTGCACATGTCCTGAAGCTTGGAGTAGAGACGTCGCTGCAATTTCGAAGGCCACCTGGACACGGATTCCACTATCACCTCAAAATCATTATCGGTGCTGTCCTCGTCCTCGTCATCAGTGAACAGTTCCGGTATAGAGGCTGCAGAGGCAAAAGGAAACGTTACTCATATAAATCCTCCTTTGTTTGTAACTATCACAAACTATCAAAAATCTAACCCCTATCTGTCTCGGTAGGTGTGTATAGGCTGGTCACCAACCATCACAAATCGCTAAGATTAACACCCTATAATTGCCAAAGCCCTGTTAAGTGGTTTGATAGATAGGTTGACCATTGATATATTTTCACTCATAGAGTTACTCACATACACATTGTCACTGAAAAAGGGGAGTTAACAGTTTCAATCAAAATTTGCAAATAATTGAGCTCTGATTCAATAACTGACATGTTACATTTTGGAAAACAAAATGGACACAAGCTACCCAGACAATAGGGCGGTTTCTACAGGCTGTCCCAGAATGATTAGTTCCCATCGATGCCCAAAATGTGTTCTTTCTATACGAAAAGCAATGACACTAGGTTCATTGTTTTAATAATCAACTTTGGGTATACCATAACCTTTCATAATGAATTTTAGATCATGAAAATCGGAAAATTTAAAGATTGACACCTGACAAGGCATTGGAGGGAGCCCTACAAACTAATCCAACCTACTTGTAACCTGATCTCACTGCACTTTAAGCAGTTTAAGGAACAAGTCCAGCCGGAACAGTACTCACAAGTGCTCTAGTAAGACAGGGACTAGCCTACAATTAAGGGAACACCAAAACGAGCAAAAAGTTGCAGATGACGTCGTCGAGATGAGGAAGACATCTTCTGTTGCAAGGACTTACAGACGGTCGCCGCTACGGCAATCCTGCTCAGTACGAGAGGAACCGCAGATTCGGACCGTTGGTTCACGTGCTCGGTCGAGAGGCCGGTGGTGCAATGCTACCATCTGAGAGATTACGGCTGAACGCCTCCAAGTTGTACTCCCAGCTTAACGAATCTTTTTGTTGACCCGTATGACTTCTCGGACTCGCAGTCAACCAACACACCATCGCCGATGAAGAAAAGAAATGGCAAGCCAACTTCAAAGGAAACACATACGCCACAAGGTTATCTCTTGCAAAGAGAACCAAAAGCTGAGCAAAGAGTTGAAATTGGAACCATGGAAACTTTATCTTAACCTGGAATGTCGGCAAAGACAACACCCATGAGTGAAAAACGTCAAGCCCCCAAGTCAACCCCAGCCTCGACACGCCATCAACACATAGTACACGGTTGCCATCAACACGAGGGAAAAGGACACCGACTTCGCGACCAAGGCAAGCATCCGTACAAGTCCAAGCCCAGCTGGCCGACGAGTCCTCCCCTGAGCTTGCGGTAGATAAACACATCAGAGAGAGAGAGAGGGAGGAAGTTTATAATCAATTAAAAACAAAACTATAATTCGAAAAGTAACCAGAAAAAATGTTCAGGAAGAAGAGAAAGTGATTAACTATGCGGAGATGACAAACATGAAACACATGAATGAGCACACGTGAACTCATGCATGAGAAGAAAATCAATTTAAAGAGTGACACCTGACAAGGCATTGAAGGGAACCATGCAAACTAATCCAACCTACTTGTAACCTGATCTCACTGCACTGTTCTCCCCTTAAGGATCAAGTCCAGCCGGAACAGTACTCACGAGTGCTCTAGTAAGACAGGGAATTAAATAATAAAGAAGGGAACACCGAATAGAGCAATAATTGCAGATGACGTCGTCGAGATGAAGAAGACAATCTTCTGTTGCTAGGAGAGACCCACATGACTTCTCAGATTTGCAGTCCAACAGGACACCATCGCCGATCAACCTTTGATGGAATGGACATCAAGCAGTTCCACAGACCCAGTCCGTTCAGCCCAGTATGTTTCCCGACAGTGCAGTCTCTGGTCCAGCCCTCACTATACAGACTATCAGAAGGAAAATACCCCACCACCAAAAGTGCTGCCGTCCAAACCCTTAAGCAGTGTGGACTATCCCGGCGAGTATGAATTTGAAATCTACCTTAGTCAGCTGACCTGTGTTGCTGACACTAAGTGTCAGCTAGACTTACTCTCCACGGCTGTTTCCCTTTAAAAAAAGTACCCCCTCTGTTGTCGAAAGTTAAACAGTATGCAAATGAGGCGTTTGATCCGTCATTCATACATCTCGCGCGTAGGGCTGACGCGTGTGGTTCAAATCTATATTTGGTTTGTTTACATTTTGCTTTCTTGTGATTGGTTTTCAAGTTAAATATGCAATTTTTTTATGAATATACTAAGTTTATTTAATAAACAGTCACATGATAGCTTTTCCCGCGAAATTGAGGCTGTTTACATTGTGGAATTGCCGGTGAAGTGTACGTAGTGGAAGGCAGCCATTTAAATGTCGTCTTTGCCTTGAACATTTGAAGACGTTTTTCTAGCTGTCGTCATGGATACGTCCGAATTTTTGATAAGCACAATCGACCTAGTAAATCAACGATGATGGCATCTACTTTTATTTTATCCACAAAGTAAGTCTGGGACAAGGTTATTTCCTTTTAAAAAACTTTTCCCAAAAATCAGTTTATGCGGTTGGTTTTAACATTATTGTGTACAAAGTAATGGCGTTTAACGTACATACATGTTTAGTGCATCCATCGCATTACGTGTTTACGTACACCGTACACGGTTAACCTGTTTTGATCGTGTGTATTCTGAATGCATAGAAAGGATAGCCATTTTTCAGAAACAGTTGTGTACGGTTACTGTGAATTCTTGCAAAAGACATGTACTGCATCAAATGAACATTCAGCCTGATCCTGACAATGAATACATTTGGCCTCGCAGTTTTAAGTTTATTAAAACACACAGTGGCGTTAAATTAATAAATGATAGGCAAACTTTTCGTTGTTAATAAAGTGAAACTTGTTTCAACAATGTTTGTTTTTACATGTATTGAATTCAGTAGTTCAATCGATAGGCCTAACGTTATGAACGTGAATGTAACTTCACACTGTACATTATTGTACATTTACGGTATACTGCATTTTCATCCGCATGTCAACTTTGCACTATATTTACATGCTTGGAAATAATATAATGGTATTGAAGATATCCAAGAGAACGGTCTGGATGAGTAGTGTTATTTTTTAATGTTTTCATAGAACTATGGAAGCCTTACTAATATTATCATTTCTTTCAACCAGGAATTGAAAACAGTTTACAACATTGGCAGTTGGCTCCTTATTAATTTAGGACATCTACGACAACAGGTAATTTAACTAGAAATAGTATTCAGTCTAATTCTTATTTACATGTAGGCTACTTGTTAACAGACGATTTCGCTTTTTTCAATTTATTTGTATTTCCTCCATTTGTCCTTCATGTCCTCAGTTGTTATTCTCCTATGATAGTTCAAGGCAACTTGTCCATTCTCATTTTCGTCATTTCAATTTTGTTACATAAAGGCCTTTGTACATTATTTATAAATTATATACATTGTAAATGCTCATGCTTCCAGTTTTCTCTAAAGTTCTTTGAGTATTCACCACAGGTCCTTTTAAATGATAAGTGCAAAACTTATTTAAAAAAAAAAATTTCTTGTGTTTCAGGCTCTGTATAGCTTGTTCAATGGCAACTGGAATTGGATCTCCAGGTTACTGCTTTTTGAGAAGGTTGGCAGCTTTCCAGATGTTGTCACTAGACTTGCTTCATCAAAAGTTGTACTAGGCCTACATATACATAGGTCTGTCTGGAGATGTTTTTCGGGCATATATGGGCAGATAGTTGATGAATTTTCCAAGTGGAAGACACGATGCCCAGACAACCACCACATTTTTAAGTTGAACATGCAGTATTCTTGGACTTTTGGAGATTTTTATTTTCAATTTCTTTGGTCGTCCTGGTTGTGCTCTGTTTGTTGAACTGTTCACAAACTTGGTAGTTGTCTACCCTCTCATGTTTATACCAGTTAGGCGTGACTGATTGTCAGTGCCTTAATTTCCTCGCTTGCAAGTATACATTTACCTATATTATATTTTGATTTATATGGATGTCACATTGTTTTTGATTTATGCAATATATACACAATTATTAATCATATTGCATATAAATTTATATTTATTACTTTATAATCACTTCAAATGATTAACTTCGTCATCAGCTTTCATGTTCCATTTTAAGATTCAATTAATAAGTTTTCGAGTCTCAACATAATAAATTCACTTTTATCAATCTTGACCATCTTAGAATGGTTGTTTTTGTCTATATCCATCTGGTTGTTGTCTACATTGCCTTTATTTGTGACTGTTACTATTTATTATTCCTTGGTTATAACATTTTTTATTTTATGTTACACACCCCCTTCTCTCCTGACCCAATCCCTTTGTTCAACTTGTATACCCTGTTATGTTTATATAACATTCATACAAAATTACAATGTTCATTTCTCTTGTCGTGTTTGTAAGATTGTTGCATTTTTGGCCAAATAAATAATGACAATAAAATAATGTATGGATGTTGATCAGAAATGTCGTCCCATATACTCCAACCAAACACATCTTTTGAAAAAAGGCCTTCCTGCGATCTGAATAGTTAAAATATTGTGCTGCTCATCTTGGCCCTGTCAAGTTTAACGTTTATATATAATTACAATGTTCATTTCTCATTTATTCTTTGTATGATTGTTGTATTTTGACAATAAATAATAATAATAGAATATTTGATGGTGTTGCTTAGAATTGTGGTCCCATGTTCTCCCATCAAATAATTATAGAAAATGCCTTTCTGAAGTCTGAACACCTGCTCATCTTAGCCATTTTCATGTAGCTATAATCAGTCTATTACCATAATTCTTCATAACTTTGTCAGAGCATTTTTTTAAATGAAAATCAAAACTCATCTCCAGATAAACAGGAATGTGGAAAACAAGGTAACATACTCAGTGATTTCCCATAACTTTTCACAATGTCCACCGCGCGTCGCTCACATGCACACATACAAATGAGCGCGACGCGTACATAGACGTCCGTGTATTACACGTATAATCCCGCACACGCGCTGTATGTAAATTCCTATTTGTTTGTGCACGTCACAAAGACTTCAAACCCGCGTAAACACCGACACTCAACTTAAAACAAAACCTTATAAAAACTTGTAAAAGTTTTGTCCCAGGAATAATATTTGGAAAAATACTTGTAAAACATTTAATCTCACTAATGGAAATGTAGTATGAATGAAAATTCTGCTGATGTTATAAAGAGCATATTTGAAGGGTATAATTTCAACATGAACGTTAAGTAGGCAGACAATGAAAATCGTTCTTTTTAAAAGTGTATTTTTTAGTCCCAACAAATACAACATTTGAAAGAAAATTTCATATAAGTGAGAAAACATGTTTCATTTTACTTCAAATACAATCATAACATTTTCAAAGCGGGTCAATTCATGATTCATTCATGTAAACTTTATGGACTATAGAGGCTGACATGTTTATGCATGACGTCATGATATTCCACTGGAGTAATGAAAAACAAACGCGCGTTTGTTGGAACTTTATTACGCACAACGCACGTAAACGAAACAGCCGTGTCTCCCAGCTTAAAGAAACTTTTTGTTGACCCGTATGACTTCTCACATTCGCAGTCCAACAAGACACCTCGCCGATGAAGAAAACAAATGGCCAGCCAACTTCAAAGGAAACACAGTGCTGATAGGAACTAATAAGCCCAATGACTTCGTTGCGAGCCCTGCTTGAGAAGGATTCACATTTTGCTGGTGAGATGGTGTCTCAGATGGCCGTGCCTCTTTTAGGGATCAACTTCTTACTGGCAAGAGTGTCACTCAAACCATCAAATCATTACTGGTGGCACTGCTTTCAGGTTACTCTTTGCTGTGTGTCGAGGGACCAGTGCTGTCGCTGTCTTTGGAGCCTCTCAAATGGCGTTTGTAACTTCTCATTGGAACTTGTAGAACTTTCCCAAGCATGAAATAACCGTCTCTAATTTCCTCTTCTCCATCCTCCTCTCCCGGTTCCTCCTCGCCTGAGTCCTCTCCCGTTTCCTCTTCTCCATCCTCCACTCCCGGTTCATCCTCTCCCGTTTCCTCTCTTCCATCCTCCTCACTTTCCTCTTCTCTATCCTCCTCCACCAGTTCCTCTTCTCCTTCCTGCTCTTTCCCTTCTGCTTCCTCCTCTCCCTGTTCTTCTTTTCCTTCCTCCTCCTTTCCTTCCTGCTCTTTCCTTTCCTCTTCTGCTTCCTCCTCTCCTACTTCCATGGTCTGGATGATGTCCTCAACGTTGACACTGAAAAGCATGAGTGAGATTCAAATAACTTGAAAAATCAAAAACAATTCCTGTAGAAGCAGGTGGTCTCGACCACCAGGGCATTTCATGTCGGGTATTTTGGATTATATGATACTGCCAGCGAGCTTAGTTTTGGAAACAGCAATGACGTATTTATTCGGAACATCGTCACAGTCCCTTGTCATGCTATCAGATGTAGCTTATACGAGCATTGTTGTTCTATTATCCCTTTATTTTTTAAGATTTCAAGAGTGGGGTACCATTTTACCAAAGGAAAAAATAGTGGGGTACTTGTTCTTTTGTTAAGTACCCCACAAGTGGTTCCTCATAAGTACAGACGTAAGCCGTAAGCAATGACAATAGCCCTCCAGCCTATAGGGCGAAGGGGTAAAATCTAAAAAGGATTAGCTACCATTCTATCAATTCCTAGGTAATCTTTTTAGTTTTAAAGGCAATGTGTACCTTTAACACTTACTTTGCTACATCCTCCAAAATACTTCAATATTTGGAAAATTTTTTGTTTGGGTTAAAGTTGACAAAGAAAACGGTGGCTAACTTAACAGAAACAAATTCAATGTTGCTTTTTAAACATTACGGAAAAAGGTTTGACAGACCCATCTTGTAAGATTATTTGTTCCACCTACTATGACTGACCCATGCATTCCTAGCATAAGTTCTACGATCGTCTTCCATGAGGGGTGAGACGATGTCCTCAACGTTAACACTGAAAAGCATGAGTGAGATTCAAATAACATGAAAAATAAACAAAATATATAAAAGGGGATTTAAGGTGGTGTACAGACCACTTCCAACGTCCATACTTAATTAAAATGAAGGAAAGTTTCAAAGAGCAGCAGCGGCGTCGATCCCGGGGCAATGGGGTGGGGTTATAAATGTATCCCCCATTTTTTTGACGGGGGTTTGGCCTTTTTGATCACCCCCCCCCCCCCCCCCTCAAAAAAGTACAATAAAGATAATCAAGAAAGCTGAGAATGCACCAAAGAGTATTTTAATCTTTCAGATTCTTCCGGGGCCCCTCAATGGGCCCCGGACCCCACACCGTTGTAGGTTTCACAATGCATGTTTGCATGCCTGGTTCCCAAATTTTCGTTCGGAGTGAGAGATTCAGCGCAAACATAAATTATCATGCCAAATTTGGAGGTGTGCTTATTCAGTTTTTCAAGTTGAATCAATTTCTAAAATCCTAAAACTTCCATAAAGCGTGCACAAATTTTCAAACTTAAAACCCATAACACAAGAAAAAGAGTCACATATTAATAATCAAATCTGGGATTTCATCCAATGCAAAGATGCAACAACATGGTTAGTTTGTGTTAAAAAAAAAACAGATTTTTTTCTTTCCTCAAATGTCACTCTACCGATATTGGGTATTGTCTTATTAATGAGTGTTTGGACACGTCAGTACCAGTGACCAGTGTTTATTTATCTCACAATCAATTTGATCTCACATTGGTAGTGTACCAACATTTCCGATCATCCCCCCACTATTAAACACGGATCGACGCCGCTGAAGAACAGGTGCCTGTAAAGTGTAAAAACAATTTAGAGATGGTTTGCTTAAATTTGAGGAAGAAAAATCGGGGGATAACTTAGCACACAAAAATTCCAGGCGGCTTTTTAAAAATTCTAGAAAGGGTTAGGAAATTTTTAAAGAAAACTCACCTCTTAAGGGCACAAGGCGGCAGATCCTCAGACACACGTTTGAAAGACGACAGAGAAAGCCGTGACTTCTGTCTCACTGGGGCATCTTGATCCCCTGTATTCAGTGTTACCGTCGTGGTGGTTGCTGGCTGACTGCGTCTCTTGTGCTTTGACGGAAGCCGGGCACCTTTGGTACAAGCTGGGTGACTTGATGGTGGTTTCCCGTCTTTACATGGAAGCTTGGCACATGTACCTTTCTCCATTCAGACCTGCAACAAAAAGAAAGGCATGATATAACTGGTCAATTTGCTTTCATACTGATTCTGTGAAACTGCACGGTAAGGAAACTCAGATTTTATTAGTCATTTTAGGTATTATTTCGGTGCTAAAAAGGGTTTTCATTTTATTGTGGCTGATCGTATATGAAACCAACGGAATGTCATTATCACCACTCAAGGATCTCATCACGATTTTTTGTGAGCATGGAGTTCCATCCAATCAACTATTGGGATTGTACCTTAGCTTATTGTTATTCATAATGAGGCCTAGCATATAATTTACACGATTATTCTAATCATTAGTATACACGCACTACCGCCTGGTGACTAACAACAACAAATGCAGACTTTTCACCACAAATAATACCGCACAGAGGCACGGATTTCTTGTTAATATTACCGGCATCATCGGTGTTACCTTCGTGGTGGGTGCTGGCTGACGTCTCTGGTGCTTTGACGGAACTCGGGCACCTTCGGTACAAGCTGGGTGACTTGAAGGTGGTCTCCCGTCTTTACATGGAAGCTTGGCACATGTACATTTCTCCATCCCGACCTGCAACATAAAGAAAGGCATGATATAACTGGTTCATACTGTGCATGTACAGGGACATAAAATACATTTCTGTGCATGTACATGTACATGTGCACCCACACACACAGCCACCGTTCGCATATCCATATTCATAAAACGAGTCGTCCAGCGATCAAATAAGCACGAACGAAACGCATGTGTGCGAGGGTCGCAATTTCTTTTTCCTGCACCATGCCGGGGCCCACCCTGCGGTCACAGCCAGTGTGCGAAAAAATACAGTCTTGAATCCGCACTGGCAATGTCACGCGCCCAGCGAGTGGCTGAACTTGGCATCTCTGCATCAGGGATCTCATCACGATTTTTGGTGAGCATAGAGTTCCATCCAATCAACTATTGGGATTGTACCTTAGCTTATTGTTATTCATAATGAGGCCTAGCATATAATTTACACGATTATTCTAATCATTAGTATACACGCACTACCGCCTGGTGACTAACAACAACAAAAGCAGATTTTTCACCAAAAATAATACCCCACAGAGGCACGGATTTTTGTTAATATTACCGGCATCATCGGTGTTACCTTCGTGGTGGTTGCTGGCTGTCGTCTCTGGTGCTTTGACGGAAGCCGGGCACCTTCGGTACAAGCTGGTGACTTGATGGTGGTTTCCGTCTTTACATGGAAGCTTGGCACATGTACCTTTCTCCATCCAGACCTGCAACAAAAAGAAAGGTATGATGTAACTGGTCAATTTGATTTCATACTGATACTGTGCATGTACAGTACATGTGCACCCACACACACAGCCACCGTTCGCATATCCATATTCATAAAACGAGTCGTCCAGCGATCAAATGAGCATGAACGAAACCGGTCATACTAATTACCGAATACACAACGACAACACGCAAAAAACATCAACACACCGACAACACCTCCAACACACATTTTTAATTGATAAATGAGGTGTTAAAACTTACAGTAAAATTCAAAACAAGATTTTGACTTAGCAACAGGGGGTTAATTGTCTAACAATTACAGTTTTCTGTTTAAGAAATATGCCCTCTCCGTGCTGCTCCAAAATCCGCAGCCATGTTGCCCCAGCGAACAGCCCGGACCATACCATTATGCTACAGGGGTGATAAACCTGGACTAAGCATTATTTAAACCAGTGTTGGGTGGGGGTTGAATATCATGTGACCAATACTTATGTGCATCCAATACAAAAGTGCTGAAAAATTCAGGAGGGTTTAAGCTTCTAATCTGCCACACCAATGTTAGAAGCCAAAACCTTAGTCGTGTTAAAGGAGCATACTCTCCCCGTAATCTGAAGGAATGTGTTGGCCAAGGCCGCATTTACATTAGGCCAATTCAGCATTGTTTGGACATGACAGTTGATGAGGTAAGTAAATGTGTGCACTTCAAATAAGTACCACACTTCAAATAGTGTGCACAAGGGAAAACCATTAAGAAACGGTATCAGGCCTGGAATTTTATCTTTGAAAGGGCAAGGCAAAGGGCACTTTCATTGAAAATCTTGAAGTCTTTGGGAAAAGTTTGAAGGAACACTCAGGCCAAAGACAAGGGTAACAGAGGCCATGGCATTCATGGCTTCCATGTAATTTCAGGCCTGCAGTATACATGTATGTCATGAAGAGATTGTACTTTAAAAGCAAGTTTGTAATTAGTGCATATTTATCATGGACCTTGTAAAAAGTTGTAATGTGAAATGTACACTGTACATGTATCACATCTGATTTATTTGCACAAGTAGCTATAATGTGTGAATCATTACTCTTAATTATTGAGATTGGTAAATCGGTGTCATGTGCTGCAATACCGCCTCAGTTAGACTTTAGCTTTAAAGTATAATTCACTGCACATTTTTCAAGCCTTGTGGTCAACTGGTTTGCTGGCCTCGGAAATGTCAACAACTGTTCTTTTTTGTGTTACTTTTAGAGCATAACATCTGAAGGAAGTGGCTTAATACAAAAATGTCAAAAATGTGATATGGAGGTTGAATTACACAAGCTCCGTCAACATTGTGAAGAATGTAAACAGACTGAGTAAGTATGTAGTCTGTACCAGGTCTGTGGGGGGTGGGGGAGACGACAACCCCTGTTACCTCTGAGAGGTCCCTATTTTCCGAAAAATGCAATTTCTTGGCAACAACTTCATCAGTGGCGGTATATGATGATGTCCTCCCCCCCCCCGCAACTTAAAAAAAAATAAGAATGCCCAATTACCATTACATTTGTTTCATTCCACCCAAAAAGATAAATTACACATCCTATATAATATATTCCTTTCCAAAAGTATCACTGAATTTTGTTGAATGGTCCCCCTCCATTACAAACTTTATAAGCCAAATCTACATCAAACAACCTACAAATTAGCAATATGCACAATTTATAGATTATGAATTCAAAAGAGATTTTGGGTTGTCCTTTCCTGGCGTGTTGCATAGCACTGTATGCTCATTGCTGTCTGAGAGCCTGTAGCAAAAACTAAACAGCCCTACTTGGACAGGACTTGGTAATAACTTTGTTTTCCAATTCAAAATTTCAAGTAAAAACAACTATTTTCTACAATAATCATTGTTTCCTTTTTTTGTTATTAGAGACACATCGGATGCTGCACATGACATTGAAGAATCCGAGAATGAAGCCTGGCAGGTAATTACGCACAAGTTGACTACAATCATTGCATTTTAATTTATGTAATGATTTTAGTGACCTTGTGCATAATGTCTAAATTGAACACTGTCTTTACGGTATCCAGAAAAAATACTAACTACAAATCACAGTATCTGTTATAATTTCTCATTTGGCCCTAATCATTGCCTATTCCCCCACCCCTCCCACCTCACTGAGTAATATTAAAAAAAAAAAATACATCATACAAAAGCAACACCAGCCGGAGTCCTTAATAATCAAGCAACCTACGTGTTGGATGAAATCAACCAACCATTCGACTCTATAGATGTACACTATTTTTTTCCTTTCCACTTCGCTGTCTCCTTTATTGTCCATCTGTGCAGACGTTTTTCCAGGATGGTATTTCTTGACTCCAAATTTATATTTTGTCTTGCAACACCTGTGACACTAGAATTTGTTTAATGTATGAAACCAGTGGTCAAAGGCCAGTGTCACTGTATTACCATTGATTTGTTTTCATACATTTTAAAGACAATGCTATCAAATATGTGTCCCATTATCCGATACCAACCTAAAGCCCTTGGTGGAAATAACATCAATTAAAACTTGTCTTTGTCTTTGTGGTAGGTACCCTCAACCTCCCGAGGGAGTAATACGATCACACCATCCGGCAATAAGTAAGACTCGTTTTGTTTATTGAAATGTTGATAAAAATAGTGTTGTTGAATAAATTCAACATTACAGATGCTGTTTCAACCCTAAAATTATACAGTCAATGACAAGCCTGACAGTTTGCCATTTGCATGACTGTTGAGTGACTGAAATGTTTGAGAGTTATATCCTAAATAAAAAATGCTTCCTAAAAATAAATGACTGCAACTTCACAATTACTTAGAAATGTGCACCAACAGTGTACTGCTGTATAGCATATTTATAAATCAAAGCCTGTCAGTGCTGTAATTTTTTAAATGTGTCGGTGAACAATTGAGATGACTGGCTTTGCATATACCACGGTGGGTTTTGATTTATTTGGATAAATGCAGTGTCTTGCAGACCATACCTGATACTTTACATCCTTTTTTTGGCAGTCTATTGATATTCTGTTGTAATTTTGGTAGTCTGTGTTAAATAGCGCTCAAAGACTGTCAGCTTGCTACCTTGGAAAACAGGCAGCATAAATTGTACCTTTCATTTGCTAAATCCAGGCAAAATCCATCCCCCAAACTCCATCATTTGCTACCTACTGAATAGCCCAGAGTTTACCAAAATCCAAGTTCAACAAAACAAACTGAATTCCGTTGTAGGACTGAACGGTTTAGAAATAGTCCCCTCCCCTATCTAATGCAAATTCTTAATTCTGCTGGCCATTCATAAAAAGGGTCCCTGAAATCAATCAAGTAATAAATAAACAAATAAATAACTAACCCATTTGTATTTGTCTTCAGAGTGGCATATAATGACTATGCAAATTTATGGCCAAGTGATGACAGCTGTGACGAAGACTTCCTAATGGCTGTTGAAAACAACCTGAATGACATGAATGATACTCAGCCAAAAGGGTGCGTTATGAATTTTGAACATTAGCCAAATTGTGTACATGTATGTTTTCTGCAGAAATTTTTGGGCTAAGAAAGAATGTTACAATCCACTTGAACAAAACAAAGCATTTTCTTCTTAATAGGTACTGTGCGTGTTATTTATCAGAACAATAAACACCTGTTTTGTGATCATGTTTGCAACTGTGGGTATGGTGATTAACAAAACTTAATTTAACATATTATAACTATCGATCTCACATTTATAACCATAGAAGTCCTGTGGAGAACAATTGCTCCTCATTCAAGGACGTCTTGACACCATACTCTGTCTTAGACGACCATGATGGAGTCCAGCTTATCGTGGTACGGCGCCGCCGCTTGCTCAAGTCCATAATGTTTGCTGTTCAACAGCCTCAATTCTCAGTCCACAAGCTAGCAAATGTGGAATTTGTTGGGGAAGAAGGTGTTGATGTTGGGGGCCCAAGAAGATAAATGTTTAGGTAAGCGATCAGTCAAAGTTAGAGCTGGTGCTATGAAGCTGTAAGTTGGTGACCCCAAAAGATGCATTTGTCATGTGGATGTGAGATTGCTGCTATTTAAGTCCCCTGGCATTCAGCAAAATGTCAAGTCATTGCTTTTGTAGATATTCAGGGTACTTGATAATTTGAGCAAAATGGCAAAGCTGTTTGGATTTAAAATGAGGACAATGTCTTCTTTTTGGCTTCACATATTTATCTTTTTTCAGTTTTAAATATGCCAAATGCACAGTTTCAAGGGGTTGCTGTACAAGGTATCGTTACCTGGTTAGCTGTGTTTGTGGATAGCAATCTGTATGCAAGTGTATGCTATTTATATCATGCAACCGGCTGATACGCTGTTCAGGTACTGTATCTTATTCATCTTCTTTCTCCTAATATAAAATGCTTCTAAACGCTTCCGCCAATTTCACCAAACTTGCCCATAAAAACAACTGACCTAAGCTTTATATGGGGCTTACTTGTATCGCGGTGCCAACAATGACCTAGCGCTCACTAGTGGTCTTTTCAGTCAAAAGTGAAAAATCCTTCTCCCACAGTCTTCATGCAATTAAAGCCAAACTTCATCAGTTGCATCCCTCGACCAAGCCTCTTATTGGTCACATGCATCCTTAACCAAATTAGGCTATTAGCAGATTTTGGTCAGTAGGGTAATTTTCTGGAAAACAGGCAAAATGTTTCTTTCCTCACTTTTTTCAAACAATTTCTATCAAACTTGGTCATTTATGTTCCTTTTAAAAGCCCTATAATTATGGGATCTTTGCAGATTTAGGTCATAGGTTAGGTAGTGGTCAGTAGGGGCAGTGGCGGATCCAGAGAGGGGGGTGGGGGCGTGTCTCCGACAAATGTTGTTTTAACATGTATTACAAACTTGTATGAAACACCACTTATTCTGATATTATGACTTAGTGCACTCTTAAAATTCTAAGGTCACCTCGTGGGCAGCAATAGTCATTGTCTGGTAACATTCTTTGTTTTCTTACCTAAGATATTCGTCCTTATTCACAGATTACTCATGAAGGCTGTTGTTGATGAGATGGGCATCCTCGAGGGACCTGATGGTGGGCTCTACTTCACCCACAATGTCGACCTATTGGAGAAGGGAAGTTACGAACTGGCGGGCAGACTTGTTATGTGGAGCCTCAAACAAGGTGGCCTCGGTCTGCCCGTCCTGGGACTACAATTGTACCGGACCATGTTTACTGGTGAGAAACCAACATTTACCCCAGACATAGTCACAGATGTTGATGTCCGTGAAAAACTTGATAAGGTGGGTGATATCTAAAATGCAATGCAAGTTTTTCAAAACACACAAGATTTGTCACTGCGTACAGATTTCACAGAAAAACACAGAATACTGATGAAGATCCAATGAGCCAATTAAATGTTTGTAACTAGTGTCTTGTTCAGACTTTTACTTTGACAGCAGCATTCACACAAACAGTGACTGCTAAAAGGGAATATTTTTCATAGAATAATTGTGTGATATGAGAGCATGACATCTTTATGCAGTACAGCACCAATGCACAGGCCAGGAAGTAATCCAGGTGTGTCTTCTACAACTTACCAAGAAGTCACAAAACCATGAAATTGATGCAGATGTACCACCATATGCGGCCAAACATCTCAGATGAAATATATTGCATTAAAACTGAAACGGTTATTGGAGTTTGATTGCAATTTATGATTTTGGAGCAAATAATGGCCGACTTGAATACATGTGCTTTTCTTATGTACATGTAGGGCAACCTTTAATGGTGCATTGTTTAGTACAGAATTGGCATCCAACTGTTACAAATGTGCTTTGTATTTCTTTTGTTTCTTAAATTCTGTTTATAGTTAGCTGCCTGCAGCAAGGACAACTTCAGGGAGGTTGCAGACGAATTAGCAGATTGGGCGTCGGAGAGAGGCATAACTAGACTGTACAGGGGGAATTTTGATGAAAAAGACCAGATTGTGTCTTCTCTTGTGAAACAGCATGTGGTCTATCGGTAAATATTGACATTTTGCAACATTTTGCAATAAGTCAAAGCTACATGTACATGTACCTAATAGAGTAATTGAAAACATATAACTGAGATAATGATACAGACTTGTCATTGACTATACACAAAGGGGTGGGGTAGCCTTTAGTCAAGGCACTCGCGACAACACGGACAGTGCCACCACACTGCCGACAGACTAGTGCGAGAGGCGGAGCTGCGAAGCGCCTTTACCAGTTCGTTTTGGGATCTTATGTTTTTCTTTACGTTCTCCAATCAATTTTGGTAGGAGATTTTACATGCATATTGCAAAATCCTTATTCAAAGTCGGCCAATGAGCAGACAGATTTACGTCACCATTGCGCGCACGTGCAAATGCAAATGTGCAAGATGTAGTTTCGGATTGGGGTGTTTTACTTTGATGGATAAAAGTGTGGACTAGACCACCTGGCTACAAATCCTGGTTTTGTTTCTGTTTTTTGCTCCCCCCCCCCCCTCTCCAACAAGGACCTGGCTATACCATTGTCTATACAAGCCCTGCTTGGAAATACAAACGTGTAAAGAAAGAACAAACTCATGAAAACAGGATGTGGGGATCCTCTCAAATTTTTGGGTAGTACACCAGTGAATTGAAACGTGACGACAGACGGTAGACTTTTGTAGTTTTGCACTTTGCACCGTATTAAATTTTCCTTCCAACCTATTCACCTTGTGCAGAACGCAATCAGAGATTACCCAGTTCAAGAAAGGTCTGGGTGATCTACTAAGTGCAGTGGAACAGTACCCAACCTTGTTTCAACAAGTTTTCACTTGTCAACACAACCAGCCTCTGACAAGACAGATTGTAAAATCTATAACTACAGTAAAGTGGTCTCCAGAAGGATCAAATTTATGAACAATTGTGAAGGTATGTCAGTAGTGCAGGTGCTTAACAAAACATTGTGCACTTTATGGTAAAAACACGACATTTGACATGAGGGTACATACTGCGCCAACAATTATTTTTACCTTTGAACCCATGTTGGGTCTCGCCTATTTAACGGGAGGGCCACGTTTTTGAATTGTAGGGATGCAAGACTGTAAACAATCAAGCTCCACTGTGGAAGTACACTCCATTGTCTTTGACATACTCGGCCAAGAAGAACTCAATTTCTAATAATCAGGTACCAACAAGCAAGTATGAGACACTAACAACAAAGGAGGTTAATACAACCAAGTGAAGACCATGTGGTGCTAGACTGAACTGGAGCAGCTATTACAGACTCATTTTAGATTAACTGCTCTAATTAGGTTTTACACCTCCTTTTCATAAATGTGGCCCCGCCCTTTCAGTCCAAAAAGAAAATTCACTCCCTTGCAATTTTGTACACCATGCCAAATCTCATGCTTATACACACTCATTTCACCATAGGGTCATTAACAGCTGGACAGTCATTAACAACATGTAAATGTATCTCCAATGTACACATACATGTATTTAAGTTTGACACAGCTGTTAAGGTAGAGTACCTGTACATCTTTGGTAATTACTCCACAAATTGATGTCCATAAAAGGTCATTTGGTAAGAATCTCTGGAGAGCTGTTGATGGTATAAAACATTATGAAAAAAAATTTCCCTTTCAAGTAATGTGACTTTATAGACATTGATAATTTTCTACCCGAAAATTGAATCTGAGAAACAGTACTTGCAAGTAATGTTTCTCACCAGTGCTCACAGTAATAAAATACCTGGAAATAAATGTAACCACTACAGATTTATGATGATATATCAAAACCCTATCTTTTAAAAACAAGATTTCTTATGTTAATTTTATGAAATAAATTCCAATGATTCCAAATACATAACATGTACACTGCCTTTAAGATGTGCTTTAAGTCTTGAAAGTGCTTATTTGCCCTAAGTTTGAAAACTAGCATTCATAACATACAGTGATAAAGCCTCCTGATCACAATACAAATGTTGTATTGATTTTCAGATGGGAAAGCCAAGACAAGTGTAGAAGATGTGTTGGTGTTTATCACCGGTGCAGACAAAGTCCCACCAATGGGTTTTCCCAACGGCCTCGGCATAGATTTCTTCACTCCATTAACACCAGACATGAAGTCATATCCTACAGCGACAACATGCACACAGGAGTTACGTCTGCCCAGAGGGATCGGAGAACCTGCACAATTCCAAGCCTTAATGGAAGAAGCTATACTGAATACTCAAGGTTTTGGGAAGCTGTAATACAAGTTTCCTTGTACATGTACATTCTTGCCAAAAGTGAACTGTGTTTGGGTGTCCAAGGCCTTCTACACAGCAACACTATTGCTAGTTAATTTGTATCTGAAGTCGTAACAGATATTCAAACAACTTTTTCAATTCCATTTGGTATTAAAATGTTAGAAAAAGCTGTACCCCTAAATGCAAGGTGAATTTTATTTTACTTTGGGGGTAGGGATGAAACTGACAGCAATGAAAACCATACACAAGGAAGGTTAGGTACTATTTGTGATATTTTCACAACCTTTCACAAATAATATCAGCATGGAAATAACCTTATAATAAACCCATGGCACCCATATATGGGTCATTTCACCAGGTTGGGACACAGTGTGATTTTTGTGCAACATTTGTCCATATTATGAAAAAGAATTACTTTATTTGACTCAGTTATTTCATGTAACATTCTCCTTTGAGTGTGAAATTGTTTGTTGAAGTATGAAATTGTTTTAATGTATTTTAATGGAAATTATGATGAAAAATGTGTCATTTAGACGTAACACGGACACCGTGTCCGTGTTACGTCGTGATTTTTATTTTTCAAACTTTTCAACACTCAAATACATAATTATGCAAATTCACTTTGTGTACTAATTACAAGGTACATTATGGCCTAACGTAAAGAACAGTATATTCTCATCGCAATTTTACTCAACTGGACCAGTGAATAATTAGATTTTATTGACATATTATTAAGTGTTTATTCTTTGCAAGGCAGTCTGTTATACTCAGAATCTATCGAAAATCTTAAAAGAAAAGCCTTGTGAATCCATTTCCTATGTACTTAATAATCGTTGGAGCCAGTTAATGTGTAAATTATGTCACACATTACTGGGATAGGCCCCACCAAATTCGTTGGATCTAGAGAGGTTCAATTCTGGGGATATTTATCAAGAATTGTTTTTTAAGTTGCATCGCCCGATTTATTTTTTGCCGAGGAAATTTTTCTCCGAACAGATGATGTCGTTTCAAAACGAAAAATTAAACTTACCAAAAATAACTCCCCTCATGCCATCCATGTTTTTTTTATAAATCAAGCGATGTTAAAAGGTATCCAAAACATTCATTTCAGTTTGAAGTATTTTAATGGGAGAAAACTAATAACATGGGGCTTGGGATCATAACAAGTTTTGATTAAACTAATTTGTTTTGTATTCAATTTGAAGGTACCGGTACACATCAAGGGGAATCATCAATTGGCCAGTCTTCAGATAATACATTCACCAAGAACATAACTATATGTCAGGTGCAAAACGGAGAGTTGAATGAGGTAAAATCAACTACCATAACTCTCAGCAAGTCGGCAACAACGAAGGATATAAAGCGTCTACTCATTCAAGAGAGTGACCATTTCAAGGCAGTTAAGTGGGAATGTCTTATTACCCTTCTTGACTGCAAATGTTTGGAATCGAAAATACATTTGTTTTATTTATTTTATTTATTTCATTTCTCGGGCATCAGATAAAAGTACAATAATGCACATTGGTAAACATTTAAAATATATATATTTTTAAATATGAAAAAAGCAATTAAAATACAAAGTAAAGATAGAAAAACCAGCTGGAGCCGAAGGATTGCCTAAAGAAACAAAGTTCCTGTCAAGAGGCTTTCCTCCCAGCTGGTTAAAAAAAATATAGATATTGATTAAAGAAACAAAATATATATAAAAAATTACAAGTACGCATGAGTACACAAACACAATCGTTCATAAAATTAATAAAAACCTTAAAGAAGCACTCCAATGTCAAATTCAGCTCTGCGTCCCGCTCACCCTCCAAAAGGTAGAGGGCCCAACAGAAAGCGAAAAAAACAAGGGCCCCATCCATTGATACATGGGCGAATCACAAAACCGAACACGACCCCAGAGTGCCTCCTTAAAAAAGGATAAATACACTGGTCAAAATATAAAAAACAGATAAGCTACAAATAAAATTTATGACAAAATAAATTAAAATAAATCGGTTATACACAAAAGGCTAAAAAGCTTGAGTAATTGGTAATTTAAAATATAGAGAATCACGTATAGCATTAAGACACATCACAGGGGAAGTCCTAAACATAATTCCTGAACATCATTAGGAAGTGAATCCCAGAATCTTTGAAAATAAAAAGAAACAAGAGTACTTGAGTGAGTTTGTACTGGCAAGCCTATGTTTGAAAACCAGTTTATCAATTTTACGTGTATTTGGTTCCGGTAAAAGATGAGTAGGGATGTCATTCAACCTGTAAAGACACTTGACAATAAAAGAAACACTTAAAAACAGAAAACGGTTATACAAGGGGGGTAAGTGAAGCTGAGTGAGACGTTGATAGTACGTAAGGGACTCAGCAACTCTATATGTAAAACAGGAACGAGTAAATCTTCTTTGCACGGCTTCAGGGACTGTATGTGATTCTTCTGGTTCGGCAGCCACACAGGAATACCGTACTCTAGAACAGGCCTGCAGAGCGAACAAAATAGTTTTAAAAGAACATCTTGGTTTTTGGAGTGAACAACACGTCTGATAAATCCACATAACCTGGAACACTTTGATTTCTAGATTGGACATGTTTGGGACCATAAGGTCCCTAGAAAATAAAACCCAAATATTTATAAGAGTCCACTGCTTCAAGAATTTAGTTACCTAACTTATATGTACGAGAAATTCTCTTCTAGACCTGGTAACGTGCATTACTTTGCACTTCAGTGAGTTCAGCTTCATGTCATTTTCATTACACCACCTAAAAATAGTATCAAGATCATTTTGTAAAATTAAACAATCATTTTGGTTACTCACGGTACGGTATAAAACAGTATCATCGGCATATTGTGGGAGATATGACTGGACAATTCTAGGCAAATCGGCTGTAAATAAATTAAACAGAACAGGTCCGATAACTCACCCCTGGGGGATCCCTGAGGTTACAGGAGCCCAGTCAGATTTAGTGCCCGAGAACATGACACGTTGTTTGCGACCTCAAAGAAATTAACTGATCCAAGAAAGAGTCTTACCACATATGCCATAATGATGAAGCTTCTGCAAAAGAATTGAATGATTAATTCGGTCAAAGGCTTTGGACCAGTCCAGAAATATTGCATCAACTCTTTGTGGTTTGGAGTCCAAAGCCTTAGCCCAAGTATCAAACAATGTAACAGCTTGGGTAACACATGAACGTTTTGGAAATAAACCATGCTGTGAATCAGGAATGATATTGTACATTTTAGAGTGGTCAATAAGATGATTCGAAATGATACGCTCAAGCATTTTACATGGCACTGAACAAAGTGAAATTGGCCTGTAGTTGGCAATGTTACACTGCTTACCACTTTTATGAAGAGGGATGGCATTCGCCAGCCTCCAATCTCCAGGTATCTTACCCAATCTGATGCTAAGGTTGAATATTTTAGTAAGTACGCCTACCAGAGATGAATCAGCAAGTTTCAGTATGCCAGGGGAGATTCCATCGACCCGGAGGTTTAGATGAATTAAGCTTGCCGCCTGCAGCACGTCAGCCTGTCTGACTTGAATGGTTTGAAGTGGGTAGACACCGGGGTGACCATCACATCGAGCAGAGATACCTTCGAGAGTAGAGGCTGAATCCTGCACAGAAAAATTACTGCTAAAAAAATCATTAAAAGCATTGACAATGGAATCAGGTGTGCTAAAATATGTCTCATCCTGACAAAAACACTAGCAGATTGAGACTTCCTCCCAGTATTAACAAATGACCAAAAGCGTTTAGGGTATACATGAGTCAATGGCAATATTTTTGATATAGTCACTGTAAGCATTTTAGTAGACATTTTAACCTGGTTACGAAGAAGTTTATACTTAGACCATAAATTATCATTGTTTTGTGAGCAACTGCTTTACGATATGCCCGGTTTTTTGCGGGACAAACTAACAATTTCCCCGGTAATCCATGTAGAACGCATATACAAAAAACTGAGTCAGAAACATTATAGTGAGTAGGCCACCCTTAATTTACTGAATGTCGTTCAGTGTGGTCCATACCTAAATGTAGACCCAGACCAAGTACATTTGTACAAGATCTGGGCTACATTTAGGAACTCGGACTACAACGTGTTTTGTTTGATATTATGCCTAATCATTATATGATTTTGTGCAGAGCGCTATAGCTTCTCAGTCCTAGTTAGCAATTTAAATTACCTTTATTGATGCACCGTTATGTACCAGTCAACGATTTTACAAAGAGTATGGGTTTGTATTTGATTGATTGGCCGGTTGGTTCTAATTTATAGTTATTTAGTAATTTTGTGGAGGTACTTCTTACGAATGTGTGGATTATGGGTACTTTAAGTATATTAATTTTTATTTGTCTGTTTTATTTCAGGAAAGGCCTATTGAAACGAACTGTAAAGTGAAAGCAGTTCGGACAGCTAGCTGAGTGGATACAGCTCATGAGGGCAAAGCTTTTAACCATCGTTATTCGCTATATCTGCGTCTCTTGCCCTTGTAGAAACCGACTTCCGAAATCCATGTGCGTACCTCCAAAAAGTAAGTCATGAAGGGGTTGCGGAAAGACCGCTTCGAAATGGATCGAGGATATGGTGGAATGTTATACAAAATGGATCGCCCTAAAGTCCCAAAGTGCCAGCGTGGAGGTTGCAATAATGTGGCAGGGATGCGGTATTTGTATCAAACCATTGCGGAAATGAACGATGCATTCTTTGCCGTGCATCGGCAGAGTCGTAGATTAACCAGAACGGATTGTATTCTGAAATGCAGCATATCCGGGGGATATATCAACTTCAGCAGGGATATCAAAACGAAAAACTGTAATTTAAAGAGCTGACTGGTAGATGTTTTGAGGGGTAAAAAAGTGGCAGAAGCTTTTCGGCAGGTCATAGTTTGATGTTTGCTTTTAATAAGTCTTATACTTTTCTGCAAAGCTCAAGCCAAGTTGGAAAGTTATTGATAAATTCGCGTTGTTTTTGGTTTTCTGCAATATTCAAGTTATTGAGAAGTTAGCTTGAAAGTGATTGATTAGCAACGGAATAATGATAAGTGCTGTGTTGCTGTTTTCGTTCGTGAAATGTGTAGTCACGATTACGGCTATATTATTATTATTCAATAAACCGGTTCTTCCATGCAAAAACATCAATTTGATCGGCGTTCTACATTGACCCAAGCGTTTTCCAGTTTCACCCAAAGCCCTCAACTCATGAATAATTCATACTTCGTGTATTAATGTGACGTAGCACCCATGACGCTTTGTTACCACCCCCATGCACAACAGTCGATCGTGTGTACCTGTACTGTGCATTTCACCATACATGCAATGCCCGGGAACAACAGCACGGACAAGCGACATCTTCTAGACCGAAAAACAGCGAAAATGTCTGATAAAGAAAGCGAATATTGGAAAGATCGCAGTATAGATGAGGAAGAGGAGTTTACATATGAGTACCTCTGAGGATAGTGATGCTCAGCTCTAGCGATGAGGGAGCCCTCCCCAGACGAGAGAGTAAGCGAAGACGATGCCGACGAAGAAGTTCGAAGTTATCGCGGCGCCGGAACTTATGGCCTGCTCGAGCCATCACTCTGCGGGCGGCCCTGCAGCCGACTGCAGCCCGGCACGGTGATCAGGCCGAAGACGACGTGAACCAAATCCTGATGAGATAGACGGCCAAACACAGACCGGTGTTTCCACAAAATGATTCCAAGGAATGAACACTGAATGACGCCTCTGCTCGATCAATCTGTTTCCGCTGTGGGGACAAAAATAGTTGTAGGCTATATTTGACAGGAAAAAGATGAACGAATATGATGGAGACTCAAGGTACATACATGGTAGCATGTAATATGTACAATTGTGTTACATGTACAATACATGTAGCAGCGGAAATTTGGGGGTAATTACTATGTTTTGCGTTTTATGATTTGCTGGTACATTAGCTGTATTTAAGCCAGAAGAGTTAAGATGGGAAAGTAATCACTGCTCGTCACCAAATTCAAATAGCTCGCGATCTTTACCAATATGCTTGGGCGCGTAATTGACATTTACGGTCTTCCTTCAAATCAAAGGTTGTGGTTTCTGCACACAAAAAATGTTTGATCTGCCTATGGAAAAATGTATTCTTCTGTGATGTAACCTGTCCCTATCAGTTCATGGGGCTGTATTTGGCGTCTCATGGCTGGTATGTTGCAAAAGAAGTTGAGAAGATAGAGAACATGATGCGTGGCAGCTGGACATCAACGTGGATGATCCCAATCCAGTGCCTTAGCTCATCCATGATTGGTTTGATGCGATCTGGCCTCCCGCACCTAGGAGTAAGCTTTTGCAAGGCGTATCTTCAGCATGTTGAGAGTACACTATGGCAGATGGAAGAAGTTACGAACGCTTGACCAGTAAGCATTTGAGTGTTGACTGAATCGTACAAGTTTCAATGTACCATCAATTTCAATTAATATTTTAGAGCAATGTTAATTTTGAAATGATCTGCATATCAAGCAGATTACATTTGATTGACCTGAATGGGAGTACCTCAAGCCATTTACTTCAGAGTAACCGCCATAACTGAATATGACCCTTGGCTGACCCACGCACCATAGAGCATCCCATTGTACATGCATTGGCATGTATGTAATTGTTTACTTTTGACCGCGATTGCCTTTGGTATATGGCGATAGTTTTGAGGTATTTCAGTTTCATATGGTGTTAACGTAAACAATATCGGATATTTCCACCAAGTAAAATCACAACGCATATGTTTATAATTTTGTCTGATTTTTGTTTTGTTTTACAGAAAGACGCTATGTTGCATATCAAGGCAAGTGGTGAGGTGGTGTTAAAGACTTTGGCTGTTTCAACTCGTGCCACCGCCATCAAGCGTGTAATGGACGCAATCCGCAGGACGTTCCTAAAAACCCTGAGTGATACAGTACAGTTGATTTTCGGGTCCACTACTGGATTAGGCTGATTTGTTTTATTTTATTTTTTAATTTGTAAAGATCTTCCTAGTTATAACCGATGATCAGGTGAGTTACAAAATTATTTTGTGCGTCTATAAACTATGATCAATGGCAGGAATCACCATTACGTGTGTATCGCATTTTGTGTCTTTTCGGGGGGAGGTTGTTGCATCAGGCACCAATGTGAAGAATCTTGTTTTATGTTACGATAAATATACTCATGTAGTAAAATATTATAAATCTGTATGGCAGAAAGGATGCCAAGAAACCCCAAATTGTGCACCCAGCAATCTCCAGTACTTTCAGTGAAGCGAGCGTTGTCAGAGTTTTCAGTGCTGTATTCATTGCCCTAATCATCTAGTGAGTTTATTTCTTTTGAGGTTAAAGATTAAAAATTAAAAAGTTGCCTCTTACGATGACGAAAACAACTTAATCAAAATCCTCTCATATACTTGTTTGAACTTGGCCTTTGTTCTGCTGAAATCGAACTGGAAATCCTTTTGAAATTCGTTTTACACTTGCTGCTGCCTTTTCAGGGAAAAATCTCATAATCAGTAGCATAATCCCACTGCTGAGCAGGTCTCAGATTTTCTTGGATTAAAGCCAATCTAATTAGGTTTTAGCTTTGTACTGCAAAAAGGAGAAGTAAAGACAAAGACTAATATTGTAAATCTTATGTTGGTAAATCATCGCGTTTTGCCTATAAAATTTAAAATTTGTCTCTGAGTGTACAGCAGCAATAAATTGAAAACAAGAAGTTAGAATAATACAAATGGTTACAGAAGGCGCTGGCCATTATCTGTCTTCAATCTGCAATATTAATAAAAGGCAGATATGTATATAGCATCCAAACCATTTGACGAATAAATGCTCCCTGTATTCTTGAATATAGTTAAAACAATCTAAAGTGTCAATAGCAAAGATTATAAAAAGATTAAAGCCATGGATGCCAGATAAAGTGATGTAACATTGAAGCAAAGGTGGATCCAGGAATTTTGGTATGAAGTTGAAATCCTTTCAAATACTATTCACGAACTCTACCTATCCTTTGATAACGTAAGGATCTCATGAAAACTTGAAAAACATGGCCCCTGACTCCTTAATATCTATTTCAGGTGTATCCACCAACAACACATGAAGTCGCATTATATAAATGTTACACAACAACGTCGAAAAAGCTTCGCAAAACTTCATGCCCTGTTGACGCCGAAAACGCATGTAGCATATATACGGAAGCAATATGGCGTCTCGTTTACTCGGTGCCTAAGGGTTACATGTCATCCCTTTCGCTTTACAAGTCGGCGTCAGTACTATATATCGTGGATCGGTGTGTGATTTTCAATGGCCCTTATTGGAACCAGTGAAAAGGGAAATTGCAAAAAATCGAAGAAGTGTCTAATTTTTTCGGTTGTAATTGCAGAAGCAAAATTATAAAGAGAAAATATGATTCAATAATAGTTCCTGTTACCTGAAAATACAATATAAACAAGGTCTGAGTAGCTAACTTAATGTGAGATTCTTGTTGTAGTTCATCTTTGTCTCAGTTATTTTTTCTTTACTTACTTTACTGGAGATAGAAGTACAGGCTTAAGGTAATAGTTTTTTAATATTAATTCCTGAGTAGCCGATTACATGGGGACAAACTTGGATTCTCTCTCTAAATTATGAAGAAATGATTTAGGGCGTAATCTCTAATCCATATCATGCAAAGATTTAGTTGAGATATGGAAAGTATCCGGTTCACTGACTCACAGAGAGTAAAGACTTGGGTACCAGAAATCAACAGCAATGTTAATGTGCTTTGTTTGTTTGTTAATGGTTACGGTTTATCTTTTATATGGCGCGTACCCATCACTGATTGCAGAGAAAAAGGAAGAAACCTCTTTGACGGGAAGAATATATTCTAGCGGTCGCCTGTTATCGCTACTCACTATGGACAATTTTCTGTTAACTTATCAATGTTAAGCATCCAATTACCACATTACAGCGTGGACAAAGTTAATTCTATTATTAAGTAATTAGTCGATAGTAAACGTCTTATTGTGTTACATCAAAGGAAATGTTTGTTTCTTTTAGTTCATATATATTCTCACAAAGGTATCTGTCATTGATTTTAAGGGAGAAAACACCTGGTTTTAATTATGTAATGATAAAAATGTTTTTGCTGGTAAGTACATGTTTGTTGCGTTAGTTAATACATTTTATAAGGAAAGCATTTATCGTCGATAAAAAGAGAAAAGCAACATTCACTCTGTTAAATCTGAATAAATGCATGTTTTGGCTATGTGAAATTTTCTATATAACTTATATCTGGGTTTACCTGATAATGAAAGCATCCACAATGATTATAAGGGCAAAATGTTGCTCTCTATTAAGAAGAAATTACATAGGTAACTTGCGTTTCGTATCGCGAGAAGATATTCTGTTAAGTTGATATGAAAGTTATCCGTCACTGATTAGTAGAGAAAAAGCAATTTCTTTTGGCAGAATCTGGGAAATATATATTAAGTTTATTTTGCTCGGCTTTACTGGCAAATTTGATTAAGACCTGAAGTTGTTTCAATATTAGCTCAAGGCGAATAGCAAATTCCTATTGTCTGATTAATCGTGCGGCAACTTTTTCTTCGCGAATAATTCGACCGTTCGCGAACAGTCACCACCCTTTTTCCGCGGTCGATAAAAGTACTAAAACATTAAAAACAATTGCTCTGGTAGTAATTTCCGCCTATTTGTAAGATTCTCCTGACAATAAACAAACAGGCATTAAGCCTCAATGCCTGTTGTTGTTTTTTCTTTATTTCTGCAAAAATTGTAATCGAAATACATTTACTGTAAGAAAATCTAACTGCCGTCGAGTTATTACCTGGCAGCGTGGAAACCTCCTCATATAATTAGCATCATTAGTGCACATTGAGCATATGCTAAGTCACTTCAGCGCAGTTACGTTCATCCCATATCAACAGAGGGAAGTCCACCCAAACGCCACAAAATGAAATACATTGAAGAGATCTTGTTTATATTTGTCGTTGCCGTTAAGAGAAGTACCAATAAGTTAATTCGGTCCCCTGTTATTTCATAAATCGATTAGCCTCAGTCCCCTGTTATTGCGCTGGTGTGGCCAGCGTGCAAGCAGTACGTAACAGGCTCATGAAGCCACTTTTTAGGACGTATCTGTTTATGAGCGTCCAAAAGCCCGCAGTGTGCTCCCGGTACTCATGCTTAAAACCTTGTTCAGGTATTACACGGTGGTGCGGGCAATTCTGAACTGATTGTGTGTCGACGGCCTATGTGTTTTGTGATTTGGACTTATGCTCAACGCAAATTACCATATCATTATTGGACAAACTTTTCTTGGGGCAGAACCAATATGGCGTGGCAAATAAAATCGATGTGTAATAAATAAACAACATGAAACATTCAAGCAGTGTAAATTAATCGAAGTTGTTTTAATTATCAATTCCATGTCCTAGTTTTCTTCAAAAAACAAAATGTTGGCATGATTTTAAAGTTCGAATTTAATTACTATTAGCACAAGTTTAAAGCTACAAAAATACAGAAGTATGTTCATTCAGCACTCTGTAAGTAATTTCTGCGGGTGCAGAATTTAGGAAAGTCAAAGAGGTCACTGTTTGAGACTGTAGGATCTGGCATTGAGACTTCCCCTGAGAAAAAAGTGGCGCAAACCCTAGTCCCTGAAAATTGTTCCCTAGTCATGCAACTCAAGCGTCTAGAAACGCCTGCATTGTCCAGTTGCTGGCAGTGATGAAGTGCTTTATTCTTCATATAAATGTATTACATTCTGCATTGGCATTTATCTTAAGCGCTTTAGACATTAGTGCCTGGCTATGAACAGAACAGGACACGAGGTAAATTGTTACTGAATATTCAGCAGGATTAACAGTCGATGCAGTCAGCCGCCAGCCAGCATGCCCGGCAGGAAACCATGCGTAGGCTGGTTGGCTGTGACCGCTGCGACTGTTACCTGCTGGAATGGATGATAATGGCGTGCGTAAAATGTACTATCGAATACTACAATGCGTAAACCACCGCCCAGAGGAAACAGCGTAATTGGAAGTGTTACTCGTGTATAGTAGCTTCACGAATAGCATTGTGACAGTTCGTGACCGCAACTTTTATGCAGTCCAAATGGGTCAATATTACGGTTGCGGCGGTTAATACCAGCCACCAGCCAAGCCATCCAGCCCGGCCCTGTCGCTTCCTCAAAGCTATTATTACCGCGGTGTACTCATTTACGAACATATTACAATGCGTACCACCGCAAGCGGCGCCTGGACAGAATAAATACAATTGCGGCAGCATTACTCGCGAAGGTCGGTGAAGTCAGTTAACGAATAGTCGGCGACTGCAAATTGTTGTTATGCTGCGCGCGTAACAATATTGCAGGTGGGCCAGTCGCCGGTGTCACAGCCATCCAGCTCCTGCCGCGTTTCATTTCAGCTGCAGCATTACTATTTTGCAAACATTATGCGTACAAAAGCTTTACCATGACTAGAGACAAAATGGTGTAATCATAAAGCGACAGGGATTGCTTCTGCGGTCAGTAGTCGTGGTTTTAAGTAAACACTCACGGTCGCAAGTTATGGGAATGGTTCAAAGGCAATTGATCATTATCATGAATAGTTGTGGTGTGTCTGCGCCCAGTGGGATTAATCGAAGAATTCAAAACCATGTATGAGTACGATTAGCAACAACTATTCGCGGAAATTGACTTTAAAATCATGGGTTCATTATAATTGTCTTTGCATGAAATTGTCCATTGTGGCCAATAAAGTAAATGGACAAGATTACAATTGTGGTGACACCATGGAATCCAATTAGTAGTAACGGTTCTGAAAAGAACTATAAGGTTACAACTCGACGTTTCAATCAGTGTGCTCTGATCGTCCCTTGTGAGAAGAGCATAGTGAGACATATTGCGCATAGTGAGCATAGTGAGCATCAGTATCAGAGTATACCTGATCGAAACGTCGTTGTAACCTCCAGTTCTTTCTAGAACAAATTACTTCAACTGAGGATTCCACATGGAAGTCACTCGCACTAGTCTTACCTATCATCCTCACCTCAAGCTACAGTTTACCTAAATATATTTTGTTCTTCATCAGAATGATGTCACCAAATTACACCATGCAAAGCATTCCACAACGGGCGCGGTGCAACAGATGAGGAAACACATGTGATGAGGGACAAAGTAGTCATGATGAAGGCAGTGAAGCACCTGTGCCATCAGAAAGTGAGAGTACATGTAGTTCTGACAGCAGTGATGACGGAAGAAGAGAGACGATACTGATAGAAGTGCAGGGTGATATTACCGGAGAGCGCTTCCTAAGATTAATCAACCTGTAAAGCCAGAAAAACGGACCTGCAGCGTAGAGATGTTGACCGGCGCGGCTGGTACAGTTATTCGTGTTCTGGTGGCAAACGGCAGGTAAAAATTCCACGTCATTGCAAATGATTCTAATTCACAAGAACTAATCAGAAGCTGAGGTGATGTCTCAGCCGCAAAGAAGAGGTAAAAGTAAAACGATAAAGGTGTGTAAGTGGCAGTACATATACAAGGAACTTAAGCAATTGCATGAGCATAATGTGATGGTCCTTCACAAATCAAGCAAGTGATATGGCGAAAGCGAAAGAGCGCATTGACAACACGGGAAAGGTAAACATAAACAGTTTATGACTGTGTTCCGTGCAGTACCTGTTATGGGTATTTCCACTGCAAGATATCAGGATATACAAATGCGCCTGGAAAGCCAGCCAAACCTACCTACAAAACTATACGATGAGTACAGCATTTGATAATTCTAACCAAGTTCAACACCTCTCGTCAACCTCGAAGCTTTGTTCTGTGATATGAAAAGGGACACATATATTTTACAAAGCAACAATCATTATTGTTGTATGAGTAATAGTTATTGACTTACCCCATTTCGCCATGGATAATCCTCATCCCATAGTCGTATCTCAGCTCATCGCCTTTGGAAATAGTCTTTCTAGCATACAGGCACAGATGGGGTTTACCTTCAAAATGCTGAACTTTCATGGTTGTGTTCGCATCTCTTGGTGGCGTATCATTGACCATTCGACACATGCCACTTGAATTGGTTCCATCAATACTACAAGAAGGTTTTCATAAAACATATACAAATTATATAATTTGTTGTTTGCTTCTTGAGAATAATCAGAAATGAACAATCTCACAATTGCATTATTGCACACATTGTGACTTGATGATCAAAGTGTACAATGAAAATGCATTGGAACCATCAGCCTTAAAAAATGAGTTGCTTTCATAGTGCTATAGTGTCCTAAATGTATATGGCACTGTACACTGTTGGTTTGTCCTGTAATTATAGTAAATAGTAAAAATGCACACTGTTTGTCCTATATAATTGTAGTATACAAATATAAATGGTTTGAGTGGACGTAGATTGTAGTTTGAGAAGAAGTTGAGAAACTAGTTCTCGAGGCAAGGACAGTTTCAACTTCAATACCGAGGGAAATACAAAAAGCGAAAATGTTTGGGAATATGAGAAAAATAACGCCCAACTAACACCCAAAATTTTTCTGTTCTGTAAAGGGTTACAACACACAGTTT
>CM055816.1:81539245-81565570 GCA_029582265.1 Zoroaster sp. YZ-2022
AAAACATTTGGGATGACTTCAAAAGCCACGAATTGGATCCTGTTGAATGAGTTTCAATTGCACTGACTGTAATCATCTCAGAATCCTATCAGATCTGATTGGATAGGATTCTGTTGAAAACGTTCCCTGGATCATATTAGTTCCAAATGGGATCCCATTGAAGGTGATCCCATTGGGCCCCTTTGAATGTGGTCCCATTGGATCCCAATGGTATCCCATTGAAGGTGGTCCCAATGGTATCCCATTGAATGTGGTCCCATTGGATCCCAATGAGATCCCATTGAAGGGGTCCCAATGGGATCCCATTGAAGGTGGTCCCATTGGGTCCCAATGGGATCCCATTGAATGTGGTCCCATTGGATCCCAATGGGATCCCATTGAGGTGGTCCCATTGGATCCCAATGGGATCCCATTGAAGGTGGTTCCATTGGGTCACAATGGGATCCCATTGAATGTGGTCCCGTTGGATCCCAATGGGATCCCATTGAATGTGGTCCCGTTGGATCCCAATGGGATCCCATTGAATGTGGTCCCATTGGATCCCAATGGGATCCCATTGAATGTGGTCCCATTGGGTCCCAATGGGATCCCATTGAATGTGGTCCCATTGGATCCCAATGGGATCCCATTGAATGTGGTCCCATTGGATCCCAATGGGATCCCATTGAATGTGGTCCCATTGGATCCCATTGAGATCCCATTGAATTTGATCCCATTGGGTTCAATGGGATCCCATTGGATCCCATTGAATATGTCCCAAATTCCACACCAATCCCATTGAATCCCATTAATGGGATTCAATGGGAACCCATTAAATCCCATTCAATTTTTCAATGGGATCCCATTGAATCCCATTGTTTTTTTTCAATGGGATTCAATGGGAATTTTTTCCTGGGTAGTCAATACACTACACTTACATGTACGCTACTAGTCACTACACCACACTTACATGTACACTACTAGTCACTACACCGCACTTACATGTACACTACTAGTCACTACACCGCACTTACATGTACACTACTAGTCACTACACCGCACTTACATGTACACTACTAGTCACTACACCGCACTTACATGTACACTACTAGTCACTACACCGCACTTACATGTACACTATTAGTCACTACACCGCACTTACATGTACACTACTAGTCACTACACTTACATGTACACTACTAGTCACTACACCGCACTTACATGTACACTACTAGTCACTACACCGCACTTACATGTACACTACTAGTCACTACACTTACATGTACACTACTAGTCACTACACCGCACTTACATGTACACTACTAGTCACTACTAGTCACTACACTGCACTTACATGTACACTACTAGTCACTACACTACACAGACACTCCTTCCTATCAGTCCTACAGTATTTGTGTGTTTATTTTTTAGTGTAAAGGCTGACAACCTACAGAAACTACACCGATCAGCATTACTGAACCACATAGAGCAAGGACTGAACCAATTAGTTATATTATACTATTCCTAAATCGAATGTTCAATATTACATAACTGTAGCTAGTGGTGTTAGATGGAGGAAAGGGGTACATTACAAATAGGTACACTGCGCCACCAGCATGCAGGGCAGCTGGGCACAGAAAAAAACTTTGATCAATTTAAAACAAAATAAAGAACGTACAAAAACAAGCAAAATCTGACCATAAAGCAAGCTTACTGATACCGCATCTACATACCAACCTTTCTTGGAAATTGCGGACAAAAAGATGTACGAAACGATGGTGTCCTTCTGCACTTCGAATAATAATGGCGTCTTTCTTGCAGTCAATGTCAAGTGTACGTATGTACACGATCGACCGCCGCGCCGTCACGTGCGCGTGCCAACAACAGTAACGTGTACATGTCGTATACGTTGCTATGGACAAGACTAGTGATGGCAGTCTGCCAAACTTTAATAAAACGGCGGGATAGATGAACATAGATGATAAAACTGTTAATAGTATAAAATCACGATGCAAGTATAAAATGTTTACGCCCACTTGAATAATTTAAATGCGAAGATTTGAATTGTTCGCTCAGCAATATTCAGGAACCACTATAACTTAAATTATTCATTATAAATTAAATCTTTTAGAATATAGTAGGCATAAAAAGCGTTGTGAAACAACATTTTGTAGTAGGCCCATGCCTAGTGTTTCACTTTTAAAAACAATATGGCACAATAGTTTAAAACACTCCTGGAATAAATTACAGAAAATTCTGTAAACAGTAGGCCTAGTAAGTAGCCTGTCTTACACCGACGATTTAACTTTACATTCAGAGTTGTTAAAAAAAACAGCGTACTCTGAAAATAAATTAACAGGTCTGTTATATTTTACCTCTGCAAGACCTGTTTTTTGTTGCAGAACTTGTTACAACTCCCTGTAATTTAACAAAATCAATTGTATAAAATTACATAAATTCAGTAAAAACAAGTTTTTACAGGAAAAAATTGTGATATTTACATTTAAAGTGCAGTGAAAATGAAAAACACGCTGTATCTGTAACTAATGTCTGTAAAATTACACAAATTGTTGTATTTTTATACCCCCGAAAAGCGTATAACGGTCTGAAAATAAATTAACAGGTATGTTATTAATTCAACTCTGTGATCTGTTTTTTCCGGACTTGTAACAGCTCCCTGTAATTTTACAAATCAATTGTGTAAAATTACATTAATTCAGTAAATTGGCAAGTTTTACATAAAAAAATGTAATATTTACATTTAAAGTGCAGTGAAAATGAAAAACAAACCACTTCTGTAAGATCTTCTCTGTAAAATAACTTTGTTTTTGTCCTGTTTTTACCCCAAAAAGCGTAGTCTGAAAATAAATGAGTAAATCTATTATTTCACCTCATAAGACCTGTTTTTTTTTACAGAACTTATTACACTTTCCTGTTATTTTACAGATTAATCCTGTAAGATTACACAACTTCGGTAAAAACAAGCTTTTTACAAGAAAAATGTAATTTTTACATTTAAAGTGTTGTAAAAATTTAAAAAAAACATACTGTTTCTGTGAAATATTCTCTGTAAAAATACATATTTTTTTTACAGTGTACATTAAGGATACGAGAACTAATAGATACTTCTGGAAAATTGATACTTGCTTTACAGACTGGACATGGCACAGTAGACAACTTGTTGAAATGAAAATACTTTGTTAAAAAGCAGCTGACACAAAAGTTATGTTCACATGGAGACATGGTGAGGGTAATAAGCAGAGACAGATAGGGCAAGTAAATAGAGAATGTTCCCCGTCTCTTCCAAGGATGTCAAAAGTAGGATCTGGCCCAATAGAAATGTTAATAATGCTAGAAAAAATATATATATTATTGGTCTCAAATTTGTTAGCAAATAGTAAACCACCGGGTTGGGAAGATGATTTGCCGATTACTCTTTTACACTTTTTTGGTCGACCTGGCCTTGAAGTTTGTTGGAATCTTTCACAAACCGCACAGTTACCTGCGCTCTGATGCTTTGTGTTCTTTTGTGACATTAATGTACTGCTGTGTTTGTACTGGGTAATGTCTTACTTTTCGTGCACACTTACCACATAAATCCTCAGGATGCTGGTCAGTAGTATCAGTCTATGTAGTTATGCCAAATACAGCAAAAATTTCATTGCGATTGTCTTTACAAAAAGTTGGTACTCTAACGTTAACGTTAGTTGTTGAATGATGAGTTGTCCTCCTTCCACAAACTCTGCACGGTTTAGAAATTACCTCTTTGTGATAGTCGAAACTTAAAGCCTGAAAGATGGTCCTCCGTGTAAATGTTATACAATCATTGTAGAAAGAAATGTGTTTAAATAAATGCAAGAAAATGTATAACTAATGACTTTTGTCTCATTTATATACGTGTGTGATCATTCGTCGTACGATAAATCAGTATTTGAGTGTGTACATGTGCGTATTGCATTGCGATGATATTATTTCAATCTTCGCGCGCTTTGTACTAGCGCGAAGTACAGTGAACATGTAGGCTACTGTACATGGAACCAAACCAGCTTTATGTTTTGAACATTTTTATTATCTAACTACCATCTTCATTTTCCCATAACAAATTTAGAACAATAAAAAACATACATTTTCCTACAAGATGTAAATCAAGTGATTTTTCCTTTTATTGACTTGTTTCTAAGCGGTTTTTCCACACGCAATTTTCACCAAAAAATAATATAACTTTTAATGATATATCGATATGAACTTAAAAAAATAAAAGTAACGGGTTTTAGGAGTGGAAATTGTGATGGGAGTTTAGTTCGTTGACGTAAGTAAGTCACTCCATTAACGATGCTCAGTCAGTGACATCACGTTTCATAATTTGGCGTGAAGAAAACTCAACAACCGCACAGTGGATACTTCATTACGCACGGTCTATGGGGCTGAAACAGCCGTGGAGAATAAAACATTGATGGCAAATTAAAATTATTTCCACACGAAATTCAACAGCTCTGAATAATGTTTTGTCTGATACGGTTGAAAATCAGGCGGTCATAGATTTTGGCTAGGACACATGTGAGGCTGATCCCACGGTAGCTTCAATAACGTCAGGGTGGTCGGAGTAGCGGCTTTTCTTCCCATGCTTCACCTTGGATAGACTCTTCATTGTTTTAGAATTGGCCTCGATGAAGTGCTGGTAACGCATGGTTGCATTCACTCTCCTCCCACATTCCTCACGTCCTCCTTCACTCACCTCTTCCTCTCTGTATTCCTCTTCCTCCAGTGCTTGGAAGCGATTAACCACCTCCATTGTGTACTGGTCCTGCAGCTCAGGTTGGGAAGAAAAATACTTCCAGTCAATCTTTTCTTTAGGGCCAGTTGACTTTGGCTGTCTCAAGCTGAGCCTCACTCGCATAGACACCACTCGGTGGTCTGATTTGACTGTCTTGAAGCTACTGTACGCCTCAGCATCAAGAACACTGTTGCGCCATTTACGCTTGATGAGGATGAAGTCGATCTGGCGCTTGGCTTCTGTAGCCCTGTGTTAACGTCCAGAGCTTTCTATCCTCACGGCCGTTACGCACTGAAAAAAAGAGTGCGCCCCCAGTTTTCAAAAAAGGACAATCGAAAATAGACATCTTTCTACGCCCCACGAGGGCGTTGTTTGTTATTGTTCAAAAAGGGTAAAACTGCCGCTTGACATACGTAAACATTTCTAGACTTCATTGGCGGAAAGGTTTATGCAAATTATTTAAATAATGCAATTGATTGAGAAAGTATCAAGAAATCTAAAAAGGTAGAAGTTCAGAGGTCAAATGATGGGGGTGGGGGCGAGTGTTGGGATTACATTGGGTACTACTGGTTCTAATTTTGAACCGTCATTTTACATGAAGTTTTACACTGACGTGGCTAAGTGAATACAGCCATGCGGTAGCAAGTGCCAGTATTACAGTACATTATTAATAATATTCACAAATTGGTACAATGTACAAGATTCACGAACATTTTGCAGGCATACCTGCAGGTATAACTTTCAAATATTTACATATTTTATTGAACAGCAAATATCACTGATTTTGAACCACCCTAAGCCTAATTCATCAACATAAATAATGCATATAGCAGATTAAAGATGGTGCACGTATACCGTAAAAGTGTTTGTTTCAAACACACCTTGTAATAATAGTTTATGCACTCATTTTCTTTACAGAAAATAATTATTGTTAATACCGTCATTATTTACAAATTTATACAAATGTTAAAAATGTGTACATTGTAAATGCTTTTTGTCTTTGCCAAAACTACATTATGAAATGTATTACTATATCATTATTTGTTTATTTGATCCTTAGGAGCCGAGTTTTCCCACAAGAGGTTTTGACAAATTGTTCATGTACATGTATGACTGTCAGGTAAATATCTGTTCTGTACCCCACAATTATATCAACAGATTCTTTATAAGTTATTACATAGCATAATGTAACTTCTGTATATTCTATGCAAGTCAAAGTCCAGCAAGAACTGTAAATATTTTCAAATTAAACCCGACTGTCCTAAACCCACCAAAATCAACGCATTGTTTTTATTAATTCTGATGGACTGAGTGTCATAGACAGTCAAAATGCTTAGGGTGTTAGGGTTTAAATGAACTAATTTAATTAAATTAGTTAAGTGACATTCAATGTTTGGTATTAATTGCCGTATAAAGACCGCATGTTGAACTTTTATTCTCATTGGTATGATTGCAGTCGGTCTCGGACTATAACTAATTATCAAACCTACCCCCCCCCCCCCCAATTTTCCGCACTTGTTCCCAACAACAAATTTATTCCTCACTTTTTCTTGTTTTAGCATTGATGACTTTTGACTGAATTTCTGGAGTAGTTGCCACATGGTGACGCCTCATGATTGTCATCAGTTGCTGAAGGTTGTCCCTCATCCCGCTGATGGCCCAGCGTGTTCTGTTGAACTGGGTATGAATGAGTTCACCCCCTGTTCATTCAGCATACCAAATCCAACACCAAACCTGCAGAGCTGCTCAACGGCATGATCTTCTAACAGATGCATTTTGGGTGTAATAGTGGCCGTTGGGAAAAGTCGTCTGTACGTCGACATGAAACTTTTGATGCAACCATCTATGTGGAAAATATGATAAGGCATTGATAAGAATTGGAAATCATGAAACATTTTAATGTTTTGAATGATGTACACGACCCACCGATTACTTCTAGGTCAGCATGTGCGACTCTATTTGAATGGTTGATTCCGTCGTGTACGTCAGCGAATGTGAGCAAAATTTCATGAAATTTGCTGCCAACTTAAGCTCCCTCACGTATTAGCTTTTGTTGACTGGACAGTGGAATGTCGGCACATTCAAGAGTCTGGAGGGTTTTTCGAGAGGCAGAGGTCAAGTCGTCAATCACTTTTAGCTGCATTGTTTAAAAACGTACACAATGTTATGTTATTCACAATACTGCTCAACATGCATGCATTGTCAACTAAGCTTACTGCATAAAGGTATACTACGGAGATATTGACACAAATGAAAATATGTACCTGACAACATTTATGTACATGATTTCCTACAAAGGCCTTTCCATGGTAGGCCTGGCGTTCTACCTTGTGACGCTTCAGAACATCATCAAGGGAACCAGCAATAGGTCCAGATCCAAAGGGAAGGTCAACGACAATATTTTCCTGTAAAGAAGAATGACAACAGGAAATAGTTTAATTGAAATCCCCCCCCCCCCCCCACAGTAGTGTGGGTAGGGTCTACGAGCGAATACTTACCTGTAGAGCGAATGCTACATTTGCATAATCCCTATGCCGGCAGGCAATGTTGCTAAGAAAACAGCGCCCTCTGCTGTCCTACCCACAATGCCCTGCGACATGCACACCACGTTGGCATCCTCTTTTTCACAAGTATTGCCAGGTGCAAGCGTACACAGGCCCATCGAGTATAGTGGGGAAGGAGGGAGGGGTGCTCAGGGATGAGATTCTTCCGACTTTTGTCGGAAATCCGACCTTACGATTTTGAAAATCCGACATTAAATTTCAGTTCCGACTTTCCGCCTTGGCCGTTTTATTTTTAAGAAATCTGTTCAGTAGGTGGGCGTATAGCACAAATGCACCCTGCAAACAGGCCTCCGTTTACTTTTAAATCAGGAGAAACAGTAAACACTTTTTAAAACTGTTTTTCTTCTTAATTTACACTAGCGGGATGCCGCGCTTCGCGCGGCACCCGCTAGGTGTGGGTGATGTGTGAATCAGACATTTCGCAACGCGGCAGTTCGGTACTGTTCGTGGTATGTGGCACCCGGCCTCCTCGACCAACGCTCACCGAAAGCCGCGGAGTAACCCAACCAATGTTGCTCATGTTGATTAAAAATGTTTACGGATGTTTGGTATTTTATTGTTTTATTATCAAACAACAAAAACAACAAACATTCCAAACGTGTGTTGTAAATGTTGATGAAAATTGTCTTTTGAGCACAAAGGTCACGTGTAGGTACGGAGTTCATTGATGAAAAATAAGACCAATCAGGGGGTCCGTCTGAAACAGCCAACCACACATCTCGAACCACAGCAGTCAGGGAGTGTTCGCCTCATCTGGCACCCCGCCCGACCCCTCGATCACCGAGGATAGCCGCGAAGTCACCCGACCAAGCTTAACGATCATTGCGGGTGTCCGGCTGCCGTTGCACGCAATCCACGCAATCGCGGGTAGACGTCGGAACACCAACAACGCAGACCCCAACCCACGGGTACCCCGAAATTGACCCCAGGACGCATCAATTCAGCAGGGTGCGGGCGCCAGTTGACGCGAAACACAGGCTTTCAAAAGTATTACATGGGTACTGAGGTTAATTGATGTTTGGTATTTATTATCAAATATCAAACAACAAAAAGGGTTTTGTAAATGTTGATCATGTTGATTAAAATTGTTTATTGATGTTTGGAGATAGCTGTGATAATCGTAGCTCTTGGTCACGTCCCTAAGACCTAGGACTAAAAGAGCTACGCGAAATAAATGCATCAACAAAGAGTCGAGTCGACACACCGACGTCATTACCGACCAATCAGGAGGTCCGTCTGAAACAGAGAATCAGACATTTCGCAACGCGGCAGTTCGGTACTGTTCGTGGTATGTGGCACCCGGCCTCCTCGACCAACGCTCACCGAAAGCCGCGGAGTAACCCAACCAATGTTGCTCATGTTGATTAAAAATGTTTACGGATGTTTGGTATTTTATTGTTTTATTATCAAACAACAAAAACAACAAACATTCCAAACGTGTGTTGTAAATGTTGATGAAAATTGTCTTTTGAGCACAAAGGTCACGTGTAGGTACGGAGTTCATTGATGAAAAATAAGACCAATCAGGGGGTCCGTCTGAAACAGCCAACCAGACATCTCGAACCACAGCAGTCAGGGAGTGTTCGCCTCATCTGGCACCCGCCCGACCCTCGATCACCGAGGATAGCCGCGAAGTCACCCGACCAAGCTTAACGATCATTGCGGGTGTCCGGCTGCCGTTGCACGCAATCCACGCAATCGCGGGTAGACGTCGGAACACCAACAACGCAGACCCCAACCCACGGGTACCCCGAAATTGACCCCAGGACGCATCAATTCAGCAGGGTGCGGGCGCCAGTTGACGCGAAACACAGGCTTTCAAAAGTATTACATGGGTACTGAGGTTAATTGATGTTTGGTATTTATTATCAAATATCAAACAACAAAAAGGGTTTTGTAAATGTTGATCATGTTGATTAAAATTGTTTATTGATGTTTGGAGATAGCTGTGATAATCGTAGCTCTTGGTCACGTCCTAAGACCTAGGACTAAAAGAGCTACGCGAAATAAATGCATCAACAAAGAGTCGAGTCGACACACCGACGTCATTACCGACCAATCAGGAGGTCCGTCTGAAACAGAGAATCAGACATTTCGCAACGCGGCAGTTCGGTACTGTTCGTGGTATGTGGCACCCGGCCTCCTCGACCAACGCTCACCGAAAGCCGCGGAGTAACCCAACCAATGTTGCTCATGTTGATTAAAAATGTTTACGGATGTTTGGTATTTTATTGTTTTATTATCAAACAACAAAAACAACAAACATTCCAAACGTGTGTTGTAAATGTTGATGAAAATTGTCTTTTGAGCACAAAGGTCACGTGTAGGTACGGAGTTCATTGATGAAAATATAAGACCAATCAGGGGTCCGTCTGAAACAGCCAACCAGACATCTCGAACCACAGCAGTCAGGGAGTGTTCGCCTCATCTGGCACCCCGCCCGACCCCTCGATCACCGAGGATAGCCGCGAAGTCACCTGACCAAGCTTAACGATCATTGCGGGTGTCCGGCTGCCGTTGCACGCAATCCACGCAATCGCGGGTAGACGTCGGAACACCAACAACGCAGACCCCAACCCACGGGTACCCCGAAATTGACCCCAGGACGCATCAATTCAGCAGGGTGCGGGCGCCAGTTGACGCGAAACACAGGCTTTCAAAAGTATTACATGGGTACTGAGGTTAATTGATGTTTGGTATTTATTATCAAATATCAAACAACAAAAAGGGTTTTGTAAATGTTGATCATGTTGATTAAAATTGTTTATTGATGTTTGGAGATAGCTGTGATAATCGTAGCTCTTGGTCACGTCCCTAAGACCTAGGACTAAAAGAGCTACGCGAAATAAATGCATCAACAAAGAGTCGAGTCGACACACCGACGTCATTACCGACCAATCAGGAGGTCCGTCTGAAACAGAGAATCAGACATTTCGCAACGCGGCAGTTCGGTACTGTTCGTGGTATGTGGCACCGGCCTCCTCGACCAACGCTCACCGAAAGCCGCGGAGTAACCCAACCAATGTTGCTCATGTTGATTAAAAATGTTTACGGATGTTTGGTATTTTATTGTTTTATTATCAAACAACAAAAACAACAAACATTCCAAACGTGTGTTGTAAATGTTGATGAAAATTGTCTTTTGAGCACAAAGGTCACGTGTAGGTACGGAGTTCATTGATGAAAAATAAGACCAATCAGGGGGTCCGTCTGAAACAGCCAACCAGACATCTCGAACCACAGCAGTCAGGGAGTGTTCGCCTCATCTGGCACCCCGCCCGACCCCTCGATCACCGAGGATAGCCGCGAAGTCACCTGACCAAGCTTAACGATCATTGCGGGTGTCCGGCTGCCGTTGCACGCAATCCACGCAATCGCGGGTAGACGTCGGAACACCAACAACGCAGACCCCAACCCACGGGTACCCCGAAATTGACCCCAGGACGCATCAATTCAGCAGGGTGCGGGCGCCAGTTGACGCGAAACACAGGCTTTCAAAAGTATTACATGGGTACTGAGGTTAATTGATGTTTGGTATTTATTATCAAATATCAAACAACAAAAAGGGTTTTGTAAATGTTGATCATGTTGATTAAAATTGTTTATTGATGTTTGGAGATAGCTGTGATAATCGTAGCTCTTGGTCACGTCCCTAAGACCTAGGACTAAAAGAGCTACGCGAAATAAATGCATCAACAAAGAGTCGAGTCGACACACCGACGTCATTACCGACCAATCAGGAGGTCCGTCTGAAACAGAGAATCAGACATTTCGCAACGCGGCAGTTCGGTACTGTTCGTGGTATGTGGCACCCGGCCTCCTCGACCAACGCTCACCGAAAGCCGCGGAGTAACCCAACCAATGTTGCTCATGTTGATTAAAAATGTTTACGGATGTTTGGTATTTTATTGTTTTATTATCAAACAACAAAAACAACAAACATTCCAAACGTGTGTTGTAAATGTTGATGAAAATTGTCTTTTGAGCACAAAGGTCACGTGTAGGTACGGAGTTCATTGATGAAAAATAAGACCAATCAGGGGGTCCGTCTGAAACAGCCAACCAGACATCTCGAACCACAGCAGTCAGGGAGTGTTCGCCTCATCTGGCACCCCGCCCGACCCCTCGATCACCGAGGATAGCCGCGAAGTCACCCGACCAAGCTTAACGATCATTGCGGGTGTCCGGCTGCCGTTGCACGCAATCCACGCAATCGCGGGTAGACGTCGGAACACCAACAACGCAGACCCCAACCCACGGGTACCCGAAATTGACCCCAGGACGCATCAATTCAGCAGGGTGCGGGCGCCAGTTGACGCGAAACACAGGCTTTCAAAAGTATTACATGGGTACTGAGGTTAATTGATGTTTGGTATTTATTATCAAATATCAAACAACAAAAAGGGTTTTGTAAATGTTGATCATGTTGATTAAAATTGTTTATTGATGTTTGGAGATAGCTGTGATAATCGTAGCTCGTGGTCACGTCCCTAAGACCTAGGACTAAAAGAGCTACGCGAAATAAATGCATCAACAAAGAGTCGAGTCGACACACCGACGTCATTACCGACCAATCAGGAGGTCCGTCTGAAACAGAGAATCAGACATTTCGCAACGCGGCAGTTCGGTACTGTTCGTGGTATGTGGCACCCGGCCTCCTCGACCAACGCTCACCGAAAGCCGCGGAGTAACCCAACCAATGTTGCTCATGTTGATTAAAAATGTTTACGGATGTTTGGTATTTGATTGTTTTATTATCAAACAACAAAAACAACAAACATTCCAAACGTGTGTTGTAAATGTTGATGAAAATTGTCTTTTGAGCACAAAGGTCACGTGTAGGTACGGAGTTCATTGATGAAAAATAAGACCAATCAGGGGGTCCGTCTGAAACAGCCAACCAGACATCTCGAACCACAGCAGTCAGGGAGTGTTCGCCTCATCTGGCACCCCGCCCGACCCCTCGATCACCGAGGATAGCCGCGAAGTCACCCGACCAAGCTTAACGATCATTGCGGGTGTCCGGCTGCCGTTGCACGCAATCCACGCAATCGCGGGTAGACGTCGGAACACCAACAACGCAGACCCCAACCCACGGGTACCCCGAAATTGACCCCAGGACGCATCAATTCAGCAGGGTGCGGGCGCCAGTTGACGCGAAACACAGGCTTTCAAAAGTATTACATGGGTACTGAGGTTAATTGATGTTTGGTATTTATTATCAAATATCAAACAACAAAAAGGGTTTTGTAAATGTTGATCATGTTGATTAAAATTGTTTATTGATGTTTGGAGATAGCTGTGATAATCGTAGCTCTTGGTCACGTCCCTAAGACCTAGGACTAAAAGAGCTACGCGAAATAAATGCATCAACAAAGAGTCGAGTCGACACACCGACGTCATTACCGACCAATCAGGAGGTCCGTCTGAAACAGAGAATCAGACATTTCGCAACGCGGCAGTTCGGTACTGTTCGTGGTATGTGGCACCCGGCCTCCTCGACCAACGCTCACCGAAAGCCGCGGAGTAACCCAACCAATGTTGCTCATGTTGATTAAAAATGTTTACGGATGTTTGGTATTTTATTGTTTTATTATCAAACAACAAAAACAACAAACATTCCAAACGTGTGTTGTAAATGTTGATGAAAATTGTCTTTTGAGCACAAAGGTCACGTGTAGGTACGGTACGGAGTTCATTGATGAAAAATAAGACCAATCAGGGGGTCCGTCTGAAACAGCCAACCAGACATCTCGAACCACAGCAGTCAGGGAGTGTTCGCCTCATCTGGCACCCCGCCCGACCCCTCGATCACCGAGGATAGCCGCGAAGTCACCCGACCAAGCTTAACGATCATTGCGGGTGTCCGGCTGCCGTTGCACGCAATCCACGCAATCGCGGGTAGACGTCGGAACACCAACAACGCAGACCCCAACCCACGGGTACCCCGAAATTGACCCCAGGACGCATCAATTCAGCATGGTGCGGGCGCCAGTTGACGCGAAACATGGCGGCGCCCTGAAAGAAACATGGCGGCGCCCTGAAAAAAACATGGCGGCGCCCTGAAACAAAGATGGCGGCGCCCCGTGTTTGCACTAACAAAGATGGCGACTTAACGATCATTATAGTATGGATACCCGACCGCTATTTATTTAATGTCGAAAGCATTATTTCTGAGCTGAGATTCTCCGCCACAGGTATAATCCATAGAATTTAATTCCACAAAACAAAACATGTCAAAGGTTTTCCGAGGTAAAAAATTAACCAATAGTTTGCTCTCAGTCGAATAAATAGATGTCACCATTCTGCTACAACCAGTCATAATTGTTTTTAAGTAGGTCTAGATTTATTGTTTTAAATCTTAGGCTTTGAAACAACTGATTAAAAGACGTATTTCTGCCGACATTCGGATCACTCACTTGCGCAACTTAAGCCTTGGGAGAACGTACACATAGTTATATAGCTTGGAAACCAGCCAAGAACCAGGTCCCAGATGTATGTCACCTGGTCTGGGAGTGTAAAACCACAACCTGTCAGTCATTGTCAAGTGAACAATAGCCCCAACTCTTGTCTTGGCTCTAATCCCAAATTGATACATTCAACATTCCAAAGTCGGCAGACAGTTCTTTGATGTGAACTTGTGACCCAGAAATTGTGTCTTTTTGGTTGCCGGTTGTCTTGTTTCTTTTTCTTTTAAAATACTTTGAAAAGACTGGAGCCAGGATAATTCTAAGGCATCTTTACAGCTGGCCTATGTTTTTTTAAAACTTTGCAGAGCTTTTTTTTAAATTTTACGCAATAACTGTGGACTTGGAATATAGAGCTCTTACCTATTGTCCAATAAAATACTTGACGAAACTATTTACCTGGTTGAAGCTTGCACTGCAGGGTTTCGTTTGTAAGAACCATTTTATTTATAGTTTTTGTCAAGTTTAATTTAAAGTAGGCATAAGTCAAGGCATACATTGTATGGAATTTTTTGGATCATATCTGGCTTTGAATTATTGATAAAAACGATTAACTTTACTCACACCTTTAAAGCTACAATTACTAACAACAATCCAATGTAAAGTGAATAAAACAGTAATTAAAACATTAATAACATGAGTCCTGTAGACCCTACTCCATTTTATATTTAAAAATGGGTTTGATATTAATTGAGAAAAATGTGACAGAATTACATGTGCACATGTAAACATGTTAAAACCTACCAACTGAAAAGCAAGAAATATTTTTATGTCTAAGAAAATATGGTTTTGTGTGACAAATTATATTGTGCAATATGCCCCTAAATAGCCTCGGATTGCACCGGAGAGCATATACAACCTAAAAATTTCCCAGGGCCCTTAAGCGGGCCCCGGACCCCACATTGTTGTGGTTTCGCGCTACGCGCTCGCAGATTCGTGTCGTACAAATGCCCCTACGCTATAATTTCATCCTGGCTAGAACATGTATTGTAAATGTGGTGTCATCCATTTTTTTTTTACAATTTATATTCAATGACTACTGTAATGACCTGCCGTACATATACATGTACTGTTGAATTGCTTGATGTGGTTAGGTCCCAGTCGGAACAAAGGTGCATTGTGCAGTGCTAAATTACAAAAGAAATGATACTAACTATGAAAGATCATCATTCATTAAATATGGCAAAAATTATAACAAAAACCCTACCATTATATAGGTATGTACACTGTAAGTACTGTACAAAAATGGAGGAGTGGTGGCCTTAGCTTTTGATCCAAACCGGACCTTCGTCAGAGGCATAGAGAAAGTACAAACATAAAAACAAGAAAAAGGCAATGCAAAGGACTATGGGAAGGAATTCATTAGAAAGAGGCGGGAAATAACTACTGTACATGTACTACATGTACATTTAATGCGTGCTTTCTGTGTTATATACATTTGCTAAATTGTCGGGTCCCGCAGCCAATGTTGTTTTGTGCTGGCTCACATTCAATTTCAGACCTTTTCATTTTCGTAGAATCTCATCCCTGGGTGCTCTACAGGTAAGTATTCGCTCGTAGACCCTACCCACACTACTGTGGGGGGAGTCTACATCACTCTACTTACCTGTAGAGCGAATACTACATTTGCATAGACTCGCACCGAGGAAAAGGCGGTGGGTATACGCGATGCTATTGCATGTCAACAAGGGCGTAGGACAAGAGGCTATGTCCGAAAGGATAAACCCCACGTCGCTCAGGATACCCATCGGTGCGTGGGATCCCGACCACATCACGAGGTAGCAGGTTTCAACACGGAAAACATTGCTACTATACATTCAACCCAGTCGCGCGGACCTGTGCCATGAGGGAGAATACGAGTGGCCCGAATAGACCACGGGCCCAAGTATGAATGTCAGAGGGTTGCCGTCCTAATAGGCAAACATTCATGAGGCATCGTACATATGCAGAAAAAAACCTTTGAAAATGTACATGTATATAAGTAAAAACACAAGAGAAGAGGAACTCACCGACTAGCATGCACTCTAAACAAAATCTCGTCATATTGACAAGAAAATTCTTGTTCTGCCATGGTGTCATTTTTCACAAGTTTTCTCTCGTCATTCTGACAAGATAATTTCTTGTCACCGACTTGTTAATATCTTGTCCCATAATGATAATAACTTTGTCATTATCTGGTCACAAGGTTGTCATAATGACTAAATGATCTTGTCATTATCTTGTCAAAATCTTGTAATCTTCTAGTTTTGATCTGGTCATGGTATCCCTATGATATTGTCATTATCTTGTCAAAATCTTGTAATGATCTAGTTTTGATCTGGTCACAACCTCGTCATGGAGTCTACATAAACTGGTCATTTCATCACACCATAATCTTGTAATAATCTGATCTTAAAATTTAATCTTGTTTTTCACATTCTCTAGTTAACAAGTTTACTTGGGGTTACATAGAAATGCTAACAATCAGAAATGGTAATAAATTATGCCAGAGGTAATTTGGCACAAGGAACTGCATAAAATGGTTACTGCAATTTGTTATTATTTTCATGTTTTTTCTTTAAAAATTCCAACAGGGCTAATACAATCATTAAGAAATTATGAACATTCAAGTGCCAAATTGTTGGAACTTGTTGCTTTTAAATTCAATTATGCTTAATTTGTTGAGTTATAAATAAAATAAAATAAGCTTTAAATCTTTTAGCCAATAAAAGTTTATACAACTTTTGTGGAACTCCACAATTGCTGTTGAAAAAGAAAAAAATTTCTCACACGACTGTTGAATATTACTTTCCCTGCCTTTCCTGAAGATATAGATACAAGAAATCTGAAGTTTTGACCTTGCTCATCCTCCGGTTGGGGAGGTTTGGTATAAAAGCATGGAATCTGTAGTTGTCACTCTTATTAAAGCAACTTAAGATAGGCCTTTGGTGGAAATTGAAAATTCAGAATCTGTTAACGGTTACTAAAGAGCAGACCCACAGCAGAAACCTTGTTTTCGCAAACAGTTTTGCTATGCGGTAACAAAAAGATGCTGCTTCATTACAGTACTACTCGATGCAATGTTTTGTATTTTGTTGGCAAATTCTAATCTTTATTTCAAAAAGTATTATAGCTATTTCTGCATTCAAGTTACTCAAAATCTTTAAGAAAACATTGTAAATTTAGAAGAAAAAAGTTTTGAAGAACAGATGGGGGGAGGTGGCTGGGGGCTTTAACCCCCCAAAAATGCATCTAGCCTCCCCCCCCCCCCCTTTTCTTAGTAAAAAACAAAATAAGTGGTTTTTTTTAAACACAAAGTGCTGACACAAAGTACTGTTTTCCGAGGAGCTTATAAGGGGGGTATGTTCGACCTTGGCCACCCCTGGAAAAGAATCATGATTTAGCACCCCAAAAATATTGGATCAAGTAGAACCGTGCCTGCACAGTGGGCAACAGTCAACAAACTGGCAAGAAACATGAAATAACAGCTTAAACATTTTTTCAAAATGCTGCTTGTTAGGTTTTTGTCGAAATCTTTAATCATAAAGTAATGTCACTTTATTTTCGATCATGGAAAATCGAGTGCAGTATGGTCTTCGTGCTTACAACTTTTCAAGTAAAGCGCAGACACTTGGAAACACCTTCTCATTATCTTGGATGTTAAGGAGTGGTCGCTGAATGAATTGGAGTGTCTTTTGAAGACTCTTTGGGTATGCCAGGTTGAACACGTAGAAGGATACTATGTACACTTCAATAGCTGTCAGAAAATGATGTGAGCTGTTCAGGCTACTCCCCTCCAGCATAATGCTGTATGTGGCATCAGTCAAATTCCACTTAATGAAGATGCTCATCTCGGTGTTATCCTAAGAAGAAAAAAAAATAGGTACTTATGTTGCATTTGTTAGAAACTGCACAGCACCCCATAGATACAATTAGGTTGAACACAAAACAATTAAAAACAGCACTAAATTGATGAATGTTGCCAATATTTTGGGGTAGCTTGGACTCCATCAGGTCAAGGGCCGTCATCAAGAGCACAGTTTTGTAATTGTTTGCTGTTCCATCTTATGTGTATTGTTTGTTACACAGAGAAATTGACAATTTGGCTCAGGATGTTTCCTTCAAGATGAACATAATATTTGGTGAATTCTCAGTACAGACGTTCATAAGGCTTTTCACACTACAGCCTCTCAACCCATGTTGAACTTGGCCTGGTGCAGTTCCTTAGCCTGCCCTTGGGCAAGTTTAAATTTGTCAACCTCAAGTCATTCTCACTCATTTCATGCAACCCCAGGTTAAACTTGCATGGGACGAGAAGTTCCAACTCTGTCCTGCCCCAGGATTAAATTCAAGCCAGGGTGAAACGAAACTCGGGTTTAGGTCGGTGCCGAGTCGGGGAGGAATAATTGTAAGTTTGAATCATTGATTATTTTTTACCCGAACCCAACCCCCTACCTAACACTAAGATTAGGGTGAAATTAATCTTTCAAAAAATGTACATGTACCTTTGCTGCAACAAAGTGTCTTAGTTGTTCCTTCAAAAGCAAGGGGATGGAAGCTATCGAAGCGCTGAAGGCAATACCTAGCATGGAGACAAAATATTTCATACAATTACTATTCCTGAATTAATATTTTCAAGATGGGGGGGGGGGGGGTGGGCAAAGTAAATTTTTCACAAGAACTGCATGCATTCAGTTCTTGTAGACAGTTTATACTGTAACAAGAAAAAAAAGTTCTGTGAAACATTGTTTTCTTTGCTGCATACATTGAATATCACAAATAATTCATCCACAACGAATTCATTGGTGTGGTACCCTAGATTACCCCCTTAAACCGATAAGCACCTTCTTTAAAGCTTGATCACACCCCACCAGAAAGTGCACAGTAACAAATGCAATAGCATTCCTAAACTGAAACATACTTTGGCGCTTCTCCTCATCAGTTTCACTAGAAGCCTCCTCAACAAGTTTCTGGATAAACGGGTGTTTCTGCTCCCTTGACAGAGCATAGAGTCGAGTGTGGTATTTCTGCATTCCATCTTCCAGTTTACTGGTGATGTCCTGCCCAGAAATCCTCTTGAACTCTTTCAAAACCTAAAACAAAATGTTTTTATCAAAACAAAATGTTTATATCAAACAATGTGCAAAAATTGGCGAGAAATTTCTTATGAATCTGATAAAAAGACAGCTAAAATGCAATAGACTTTAATTCAGTTGTTATTAAAACTTTAAAAAACCACAGATAAAAGACATGACAGCTCAAGGCCAGAAACATATGCTTAGCAACACATTGTAAAAATCTTACTGGTGTGCAATCTGCCCCTACCCTTTTAACAGTGATGCTTGAAATTACCAATTTATACATAATAATTACAATACCAGCGAACTCCAATTTAGAACTTGAGAATAATGGAGAAAGCCTGTACGAAGGGACATTCAAAGTTCCTGCAGAATTAATTCTCATCCAAATGTAAAATCAAGCTCTTGCAGTGCCAGGACAATCTTAATTACCTCAATTTTACTATAGAAAAGAGCTGGATATTGCTCCCGAATGTCAGCAACGGTAGGGTTTTTTTTCACGATGAAATCTCTCCGGTCCGCGAATGTCAAGTCCATGAGGCGAGTAAGTCTGCTTTGGTCGGGTTTGCGTTTTTTAAGTTCATCCTTCATTGCCTCTTGGTGTCTAAGGATTGATATGTCATCTTCTCCTGCAGGTCGTTCACCGAGGTAGTTCTGTAGACCCCACATTACTTTCTTGGACTTGTGCGGCACAGCGGTTGTTTCTTGGGAGAGCCGACGCTTTCCTTGTATGCAGCTGTCTTTCCTCCTGTCATTTTGAAAGCGGTATTGTATTCGCTGTCGCCATACACTCTGCATAAAAAGAACAATCGATAAAAAGAACAGAAAGAGTGCAGTCCAATTGACATATCCTGGTTATTTTGGAGTGAGATGAACATTTGCAATTAGGATGATACAATGTACATGTGCAAATAGACATTGTGTTTTCTTGCCGGTGTCAACATATGCATCCAGTTTTATTTCCTTGGTGGAAGTTGACCTAAAGCTCGCCTCTGCACATCCATTGTTTTTCAACCAAGGCACAAGTAAACCAGATAAAACTTGAAAGTTTGCATGGTGAGGTTACAATAAGATAGATGTTTGTGGTAACACTGTGTAAAAAGAAACAGTGACTCAACGTTTCAAACAGTATACTCTGTTCATAGTCAGGAGACAGCTGAATTAAAAAATACAAAATAAAAAAATAATTCCAGTAGACAATTAATCCAGTCTGAAAGTGGTTCAATAAAACCCTGTCAAAAATGAGGAAAGTGCCAGCACAGCAAAACTTTGCACCGTATTTTTAAATTTTCAATGGCACAGCTGAGAAACCAAAAACGAGGAAATCAGCTGATCAGCTGAACGTTGCATGCCTATTTTACATAGTTTTTGATACTTATGCTGAAAATTTTCTATTCTTTTTGCAGGGCTGCATAATTCAATACGTGGTATCAGAAATTGTGCAATTAAAATGTCAACTATGGCTACTGCTAGCAACTACCACAGTTACAATGAAGGCCTTACCATTGCGATGTCTATTGAGCCATCGTTATTCTTGCATTTGGGGAAAGCCTCAAGAAAAGAGGTCACCGCTTCAGAGTACTGCCATTCCTTCGGGTAGCTAAGAAGTAAAATTGCAAGGTTGGAAAATGAAAGTGAGAAAATTTAAAGTGACAATGTAATCATTGGACCAAACTATCAGAAGATGAGCAAAGGCTTTAAAAGTTAACAATCATTCTTAAGTTTGTTATCTGAATGGGTCCCATCCCAAACATTCAAGAAGGTACTTTTCCAGATAAAAGAAAGAAAAGCACAGGCATTGAAGTGGTAAATCATAGTTGTAAAGAGTAAGACACAGTTTAAATGATTCAACATTTATGGTATTAATTCAATAATTTCAAAGGTCTGTTGTTACAGCCCAGCAGTAATTAATCACTCACACAGAACCTTGTCCTCGTGGTGGGCATCTAAGAAGACACCAATTCTATGCTGTAAACAGTATGCTGCAGGTCAGCCAACTAATTTTAAAGCAAGTATGCATTTTGACAGGTAGTCAAAAAGACACATAATTTGGGAGTTGAAAATACCTTACTGATGACTGTTGAATAACTGTTGGAATAGTCAATAAACAAGTGCTGAAAAAATCCTCAATCAGCTATGTTCAGAAATCAGAGAAATCTTACTATGTATATTTTGTCACTTCTTGATAAATTGCCTCTGTGATGTTAGACCGCTCAGCTCTTGAGAGCTGTTCACCCTTCTGCAACTTCTGCTCAACACCGGCATGAAGAGCGTAGGTTGGGAACTTGAACGGTACTGGCCATGGACGCCTTGACTTAGTCGAGATGTTTTCCGATAGAACAAGGCTGGATAAAAAAAATAATATATATATATATATATATATATATAGAAACAACTTTGTGTATGGAATGAAGCCCTTGCCCTGCATAATTTTTTTAAATGACTAGGTTTTTTGAAGACAAACATTGTAAAATACCCATTTGGGAACAGAAAATTTAATTATATTAAATCATTGTTATTTTGTTACAAAATCATGCAACAACCAACATTGTAACTTTTTTGGCAAAACAACTACTTCCCCAAACTGATTGTTTTGATGTTTTTTTTACACAGGTTGGCTGCATGTACAATGCCCCCCCCCCCCCCCCCCACACACACACACACACACATACCACAAAATAAAAGCCTAAATTCCCCACAGCAGTGGGCAAGAAACTAGGAACATACCATTACATTGATAAACTATATTCGCTGCAAGTAACTTACCATGGTTTTGGAGAGTCTGCTGCAGGTAGTTCCGGTGGTGTACATGCAGTAGCAGTGCATGTGGGATTGCTTGACTCCGCCTTCCGACTGGTTTCAATTATGTTGAGTCTCATCATTCCCTCCAATGTCACAAATGGATCAACATCAACCCAGTCTTGAAAATCTTTGTCAAAGTATTGTAATGACAGACTGTCCATTGGAACTTCAAGCTTGTTACTAATTGCCTGTTTGACACTCTCAGCCGAGGCAGTTTCAGTCGGGGACTCCATGGTCACAATTTGCTTAGAGTCTTTTAAGGTGATATGGAATTTCAGCGTGTGCATTTTCTGCAAAAGTTGAACATGATTTTAAGATACTGATCATAGCACGTTTCATTTTCCTAAAGAGCTGCACATGAGTGTGCAGTCAAATCTAAGGAGAAAAGTAACTTACGCATTTACTCCACAAACTTTTGCCTCATTACAACCATTTTACCATCAGATTCAGGATCATCATAAAGGTCTAGTGGAAAACCCAGTATATCTGATGTTTTACACAGTACAAATGTGGTTCCTGGTTTTACAGCATAAGCATGGTAGTGCTTGTTGAAATATAATGTTCTCATAGAAGAGCACAAGAGGTAAGGAATACCACCGACTGCGAAGCAGTCATCTACTTGAAGGAAAACAGGAACACCATTGCTAAACTGTTTAATGATGCAAGAACCAACACAGAATTTCACTCCATTCACCTTCATGGAAGAACAGTGATACACAAGATTGTTGCCACCAAGAAGTGGTTCAAGCAAATCTTGATATTCTGTTAGCAGCAGCCTTGTGGATGTAAGTTTGCCAGACCAGGTTTCCATTTTTTCAGCATCAAGGTAATTATTAGACGCGTGAAAAATGCACTGCATCAACTGGTGTCTCATTGCCAGACTTTTACAAACATTTTTCCGATTTTTCATACCATGTGCTACTTCTTTGAAGTAATTGTGTTTCCCTTCAAACCGTAAAGTCCAGCAATTGACCAGAGGACCATACTGCAACATTTGCCATGGATAATGCAGAAGGTAGTGGCGCTTTGGTTTTACAGTCACGTTTGGAAATTCAGTCTTGTATGTCATAAGGAAATCTTCAATGAGATCTGTAAGAAAGATGATATCACCCTTGGACAGGACAGATGAGCACACTGCTTCCACCATATGACTTGCACTCAAGAGCACTTCCCATTTGGGGTCATCTTGTGGAACGTTATTCCCAACCATCAAAGGAAGAAGTCTCAGCAGACACCAACACTGTATGGCAGTTTGCTTTACTTTGAAATTAGCAGGTGTTTCAGCCATTTTAGTGGGTTTATTGGTTTTGTCAACTGCACCGTAGGGAAAATTTACAATTCTTTCATTCAAATTTTGAAGTGTGTAATAACCTTCCCTCACACAATGCAAGATGACATTTTCTATTAATTCTGGTACAACTCCCTCGAATAGGTCATGGGCAATATCAGATGGCAACCCGTCAACAACATGGAAGTACTGTAGCTGGTTTAGGGGGGAGTCTGCATTGACACCATATGCTGTCTTGAGAGTAGGATCTTCGGCAACCATGTTGACTTGGGCATTATAACTTTCCTTAGTCCTCAGTTCACAAGAATCATGACTGATACATTCCGAGAGATTCTGTCTTGTTACCATACAAAATCTACTGACCCGAAAACCAGAAAAACTCTCAGGAAATCCTCCTATTACATGGGCAGCTAAATTATCTGCAGACACAAAGGAAACAGTCCCTCTAAATTGGTACAACTGTCCTTTCACAGTAACAGTTAACCCTTCTCCTTCCAAACTAAGAAGATCCTGAATCAGTGGTCTCAACACACAGGCAAGTCCATAGTTCTTTATGTCTAAGGATCTGCTCAAAATGACAAGCTGTATTACATGCAACTTGGACTTGTACTGGGGCGACAGATTGCCAAGCAAGAAATAGAATGCTCCAAGCTTTGAGTGCTTCACCTTGTTTCCAAGGGGATTAACAACTGTAAAGTCATCGTAATACAACTGAATTTCTAGAATGGGTCTACCAGAATTAAACAAATAATTTTGCCTGTATTTCTCAGCATCACAGTAGTCTCTATATTTGCCATCTACAGATGTATGTCCTTGCATTACCTCTGAGAGAACATCTTCATGCTGAAGAAGTAATTTGAGAGTATCTATCAGTGGTATGTATTGCATAGTGCAACTCTTCCCTGATGCATCAATGCCAAGAACATATTCAACTGGTTTAACAATGCCAAATTCCTCTTCAATGTAGCTATCAAGTCTTCTGTTATCCTGAAATCTTTGGAAAATATTCTCTAAGTGTGAAGATGATGTGACAGCAGATGTAATTCTTTCAATATCATTGTGGCCAAAACCGTCTTCCAGAAGGGAAGTTTCTATCTTAGTTTTACTTAACACTGTTGACATTTGCAAAATGTTTACAAATTCAGATGCAGCAAAGCTGCATGCCTCTCTAGTGATTTTATGATTTTCTCGCAATTTAAGAAGGAACAATGCCACTTGAACCTCAACTTTTGAATTGCCATCTGGTTGTACTCTAGCATTGACATCCACTCTGACAGGTCCTTCATCAACAGCTTCATCTCTACGAGGGTTATCTTCCAAAGCAATGGGGTCATTCTGTTCATTATCAATATCAGCCTCAACCCTTTGATCCCCACCACCTTCTTTCAAATGTCTAATATGAAATTCGGCATGCTTGCATCTAATATGTCTCTTCAAACATAGTACACTTCTGAATTTCCTCTGACAGCCATGTATACTACAAACAATTTCAAATCGTGGGTTTCCAATCTCATGCACATATGTGTAATGTGACAAAAGTCTCTTGAAAGTGGCAGCTTCATAATCACAAACAGTACAATCGAACATATTGTCATTGATGCTATGCAATAATGCAGGACTCAGACACTAACGTTAATATAATACTTAATAGGCATGATAGGCTAAGAGTATATAGTAGGAAGTGATCGATTTACAGTCAGTTATGGCCTTGTGCTTGTGCTACTAATATAGGCCTACTCAACAGTCATCAAGCCAAGCCTGACCGGCCCCTAGTAATAGTTGTACATGTACGTTAGCCTAATGTTAAACTGCAACCGTCAACATCATGCATACAGGCCTGGGTTTAACACTGCCCCGATAGTAAATACAATAATAGTTTCATTTCAGGCATAATCACAGAAATGTGCTATGATCACATGAAAATCATGATATATATTTACCTCAAGCGAACCAAATTACAATCTCCCAAAATGAGTTGATTTGAAGAACTGAACTGCACGACCCAAAAAAATAATTGCCATACAATATGCCATGTGTATGTGTGTGTACACTGTGTACAATGTACATGTACATACATATCCACACACGTACACACATTCGGCCCGTATGTACACAAAATATACGCGTCGTGATGTGATCGTACCGTACATACCACGTACCACCGACGAGCTAGCTTTGACTTAGTTCTGCGTGCGCGCGCGCGCGCGAATTGAATGATGGAATTTTCCATTCACATCTGTACGCATGCGTAAAAATAATGACAAGAGCTAACTTGTCTACTTGAACCTGTCATTATCGCATTACAAATTCTGTCTTGTCACACTGACCAGTCATAAGTATTACCTAAAATGAGCGCATGCGCAAAGTACATGACGTCGCTTTCTTGTCAAAGGAAAATTATTTTCTGTTGTTACATACTTGGAATCTTGTCAGTATGACTTAATTGTCTTGTTAACAACGCATAACGAGATGTCATTTGGTCAACTTGACAAGAAATTCGCTCGCCGTGTTTTCAGTGTGGTCCTTGGTGGGAGGAAGCCCGTCGGAGATACTAGGATCGGCTGGCCACCTTCAACACCTCTCTTCCAGTTCTGCCATCTGCCTGAAGGACATCCTTCAGGTAGCACTCGGAGAATGTGTTGGGGTTCTTCCAACAGGCTGCCTGGGTGATGTCACCTAAAGGAACACCCTTTAAAAAGGCCCATGAAGAGGACACCCCTCTGACATCGTGCGCACGAATTGGCCCATCGGCTGCTGGCCAACCGCCCGGCACGGAGCGAATGGCTGTAACGATCCAGCGGGCAATCGTATCGCGGGACGCCGGCCAGAAAGGCGAAGTCGTCGTGACAAACAATTGCTCGTGTCCAGCTCGGAGTGACTTAGTACGACTGATATACCACTTTAGCGCCCTGACAGGGCACCAAAGTTTGTCATTTGACACGGCCGAGAAGGATTTTATGTCCGGGGGCATAAAGGATTCGGATTGGTTCTTTGTCAAAAAACCCATAGCCGGGATCAGACGGACCCCACCCGGTTCCCACCGGATATGGCCCGTCGCCACCGAGAGGGAATGCAGTTCGCTACAACGCCTGGACGTAGCGACATTTTACATAATAACTATTTGAAAAGCGACATATTCAGGGGACATTTTACACAACATAACATAATAACTATTAATTGAAAAGCCACACATTTAGACAACATATTTAAGAATAACTATTTGAATTCATTCATTTATGAGACATAAAAACTATTTGAATATCCATACATTGGTGATATCGGTTTAACTTTTATAGTACATGTATGTTATACATGTAGGTGGAGTCAATGCTGATTTACAAAAAAACTTGTGCTAAATCAAACTGATAGAAACCTTCAATCTACAATGGACCTT
>CM055816.1:81566070-81619330 GCA_029582265.1 Zoroaster sp. YZ-2022
CTTATCTCATCATACAAAAAAACTTTATAAATACATTACAAAATACTTTCAAGAATAAACAATTTTCATATATTATAATAAACAACTTAACAATTAATGTGTCAAGCAAAACAAACATCACAATAATAACAACCATTATCTCCGACATTTCTATCATACTTTGTCATCATATAAAGTCTTCATTCATATATCATAAAATAGGTACAAACTAAAATCTACAAATGGTTTGTACAGGAGAGCAATGCAAGTTGAACCATACACTATGTTCACCCACCCCTAGTGTTCATGCCTTCTAGATTTTTCAACAGCTTCGTGCTGTCCTCTATTGCAAGCTACCTACTTATTTTCATTTCAAATTAGTAACTACAAACAAATTAGCATGGCAGGCTGACAAATCCCATTGGAAGCTTAATGTATATTAAATAAATTATGAACTCAGACGGCTTTATAAGTGAATAACGTTTATAGCTCTATACTTGCATGCCACTTCTGTACATAGGAATTTGTCACCTTTTTAAAATTCTATTTTTATTGTATTTTTTTCTACCAGTCAATAATGCTTCATAAGAATGAAAAGTTAGTGTCTTGTGAAAACACAAGATAATGCTACATGAATTGAGTTCATGCGTTATGTCCAAATGTGTAATCAGTCTAAATTTTAATGCCATTATACAAAAAACGTCATTCAAAATATTTCCACCCTAGAATTATTAACATTCGGATGATTACCTTACCACATGCAATGGCTCAACTTACCCCATGGAAGGAACAAATTCAGGCATTTGACATCACTCTTTTGGCCTCCTCACTCACATACAAAGAGTGATACCACATGCTTAGTTTAGCCCATATACATGTAAATACATTATGAATTGGTCTATTGGGCAATATTTATTCTCCTGGTACTGATGATATATTATACCAATTGTATAAACATTTAAACAAACAATTGGCCCACCTTACCCCACTCTCCCCTACACAACAAACACAAACCTTATAAGCGTTCATAACTTTCACCATTAACAAACTTATATAATCAAGTATAATACATAAACCTTAATCCAAAAAGAAAACAATAATACATACTTGAATGACATGATCACTTTACTACTACATATAATGTATTGCTACAAATAAATCAACCTGGATGCTTTTTCTACATATCTAGCAAACACTAATACCCAATAAAATAAGAAATGCCAATAAAATACAATGATTTATACCCAACATCTTAACTTCAACAACATATGAAATATTTAAACCCACTTGTATATGTCCTACTCCTATAAAATAACACTTGCAATTACCCACAATTGCCATCGATCTGTCAAGTTAACTAAAACATTATTCTTGACTACATTGCAATGTTACATAATGCTTTTATGCAGTGTTATGTCTCTACAAATCACCCCCTTGTGCACACTATTGCAACTGCGTACACTAATATTCTATTTCAACAGATTTCACTTGTATAAATTGCCACAAATCATGCACTTCCCAAAGATGTATCATGAAACACATTTTTCACGTCAAATAGTGACGTAATTGATCAAGTCCTATGACATCCTTTCCTATTCTTTAATAAATGCAGTAATACTCTTCGTAACACTCATGTACTTAACTTCAACAGGCAGGGGCAGTGCAGCTTGTAGGTCATCAAGGTTTTCCCATTTCCAAAGCTCCCAACAGTAGACCACAATCTACCTTGTATGCAACATCGATGTCAGTGTCAAGATGCAATAAACCACTATCCAAAAATTAAACAAACATATGTTAAAAACTCATAGACACTCCATTGCACAATGACTTCAAACACATTTATCTACTTTTTTAAGCTCTGCTTTACCTGTACAATTATTTAAATTAAAAAAAAAAAAAACCTACACCAATGTCAAACCATACCTATATGTCAGGTCCAATTTCATGGCACTGCTCAAACCAAAAGGACAAACAAATACACACTTTACATAGCACTGTTGATACTACTCCCAAATATAGATAAGTATTCAACATAACATCAACCATCCTTTTTCTCCAATCTGCTCAAACACAAATTAGTGTACCACAACCCTTCTGTAACATAATTAATCTATTAATACCATTACAATTAAACACACCCAACAATTTCTCCACTTCTCCAATATTTTTCATTGTCTGAGCAACTTAGGCAATACCCTAATCCCTCAATTAATAACACCATGTAAAAATGCTCTACTACAAACTGCCATACTTGCTCTCTTATCTCTTGATCTTTAGCCTTGGGACTTGTGTACAAACACTCATCCACCAAAAAAAAAAACACAGTGCGAGCAGTCATACGAACAAGTCATACCACTTTGATAAATACAAATAGAGAAACTTAACAAGTCTGCTGTGTAGGGCAAAACATATTTTTGAAGTCCATTCTTATTTTTATCAATCCACAATAGGAAATGGGAATAGTTAAACTCCTTCAATAATTATTCACATCGAAGAAATTTCAAACTAATACTAGAAGTCATATTTTACACTTATTCACCACTCCCTCCTAAACTCTTCATGTGTGAACATACTGTATCTACACATTTAAACCGAATACTTTAACAAAAGGGATCCAGTAATTTGACAGAGCGAGGACAGTCCTCACTTCGCGTTTGTGTTCAAAACTCATGAGAACGTCACTACAAAAAAGTCCAAACAATGGGAGAACAAAGAGAATCCCTCGATTTATGTCATCCACAAACATGTGTGTGTGTATTCAACATTTAACACACACACACATGACCTACTATATAGCCCATTGTCTACACATTAAATGGATCAAATGTCTTACTTCATTAGACCACAATTCATACAGTCTATTTTAACAGGGTTTCACATCCCTTACAAAAAAGTTCTATAGAATTCTATAAAAAAAAAGTCTATAGAATTTCTATACAGAATTCTATAGAACATCCTATAGAATCCCTCTATACAAAGTCTATACAAATTCTATACAAATTCTATACAAATTCTATAGGGCCTATAGAATTTCTATAGAAAAGTGGGCCACTTTTCTAAAAAAAATTATATAGAAAATGCAACAGTTTTTATAGAAATCTAAATAATTTCTATAGAAAACATAGTTTAATTTTCAGCCATATAATTAAAACTTCTATAGAACTTTATAAAAATGTTATAGAACTGTATAGAAATTCTATATAAATTATATAGAAATCTATATAAATTCTATATAAAACTTTATAGAATTGTATAGAAATTTTTATAGTTCTGTGGAACTATTTATAGAGCTCTATAGAACTATTTATAGAGTTTTATAGAAATATTTATAGAAATATTCTATAGAAATATTTATCTGTAGCGCATTTTAAACACCGATCTTGAGAGAAAAAATATAACCACTTCTTTACAAAAACCAAATGTGGTCCACAAAATACATTTATAATAATAACAGGGCTGAAAAATATCATGTTCTTTGAAGCAAGGTATTGATTTATTGTTTTCCTGAGAACAATTGTTTTCCTGAGAACAAAGAAAGAACAAAAATACACATACTCAAAACACACATACTCAAAATACAAAATAGCACCATTAGCAGTTAAATTATCGTTTAACTTATTTAGGCCCAAAACCAAAACGTTCTCTGTTTTGGTCATAGAAAATCTGGCAAACTCTTATATGAAAAAGTTGTTTAAAACACAGCACGGCTGAATTCCAATCGATCCAACAATTTGGTCTGCAATTGGACATCATTTTATAACATTGAATATTAAAATATTATTTAGACAGAATGTGGAAATTTATGGCAAGGTGGGCTTTTTATGTTAAAATACAAAAGTATTTCATTTACTTTAGTTAATAAAACAAATAATGTAAATAATACTCTTTGGTACATTGACAAGACGGTGAAAATGTTCTATTATAACAATGAGAACACTTAATTTTTTATGGATAATTGTTACCTTTATCGACCTTACATCACGGTTAGCTTTCAAATAATAATTTGGGAATGAAGGGAAGATACATAATTGATTTTTGACAGCGTATGTTAATTTCATCCCTCATCCAGTTTAACGAAATACACAATAGTTTCAAAGATGATCGCAACCTGCTCCAGCTTGACACAAATTAATTTTTAAATATCAACTTTCGAGTTAACTTTAACTTTAGAATCTGATAATAACCAGTCTTGTACATTGCCTTCTAGTAGGAACAAGATTGGTATTCAGACATGCAACTGCATTTTGTCCCCAAAAAAAGGAAAATGGCAGGCATAGCAAGAATATATTACACTGTTTTTCAGTATTAATGGCACAGCTGAAAAACCAAACAAAGAGGAAATCAGCTGATCCACTGAAAAGTTGCATGCCTGGGTAATACAAGCCATTGCAACTGTAATTATAATAGAAATACATGTGTGAAAATTTCACCTTATTTCACTATGTTAACATTGTCTTGTGCCCAGAAGATATGGCTCTACAACCTTCTCCCGGGCACACAAAATATACAGAAGGTCGTCAACGATAAAATGGCCAAAAAGTTGTCCAAAAGCGAGGAAAGTGCCGACCACAGCCAGACTTAATTGTATTGTTTTTCAGTTTTCAATGGCATAGCTGAGTATTATAAACCAAAACAGAGGACATCAGCTGAAAAGTTGCATGCCTGCAAGTAGAGCATAAACCATTGTTTTTACTCCAGAAGTACTTACTCCCAAGACATGTTTTTCCTTTCTCTTGCAGAATTTAACTTTCCTTTGACTTATAAATGGCAGAAAAATGACGAAAATTTCACACTTGGTTTTCTTGAAAAACAGTTTTTCACACATGCTTTCAACCTTTTGCATGTCACACAACATGTTGACACATACACCCATCACAACTTCTAAGTTCCCCTAATACTTTTTAAAATATCTCAACAAGTATTGCATGGATTTTTAAAATTCTAAAAACAAATGACAGAATGACATGTTCTACACAGCTTGTAGTGAAATGGTAGAAATTCAATCATGCATGCACAATTGACAGTGATTTGAATGAAAATTCAGCTGAAAATAGTTGCAGTACAAAGCATTGCTAAGCAGTTATGGAGAATAATGGAGGACCAATTCCATATTAAACTCTTGCTCTATCCATCCAAAACAATGGACATGCATGTTGCATGTTGCTCTTTGAATACATGTATTTTTAGCCATCAATACTATTGTTATTGATGCATGAGTTCTTACAGAAACCTACATGTGTAACATGCCCTTGAAGCAATGCTCTGTACTCCAACTTTTTTCAGCTAAATTTTCAGATGTAAACTTTTAAAACTGAACCTTATTTAGATCTTTAACCTTATTGGCAAGCGACTGCCTGATGAGAGACGTTGACCCAGTGGGGTACTTTTTCATGGTGAAATCTGAAGACAACAATTCAAACAAAATACACCGATTAGGTTCATACATGTAGTAAATGTAAGCTCAAAAAATGATTCAGATTTCATCTATGTTACACAAGTCAGAGTATAAAGTCGGACTGAAGTTATATTCAAAAGCCAAGTTATCAAAATGGAAATGTTAAACAAATTTTCCTCAGTTCTGGTTAAATTTTGTTTAACCCTACTACTACTTCAAGGGTCAAAATCAGTCAAAATGTTGAAATACTTCCCAAAGTCTGTCTAGTGCACTTAAAAGTCAAACGCTGCCAAACCTTACGTGCACTGAGAGGTGGGTTAATGGAAAAAAGTGTATACAAAATGAGAGATATAAACTCATTGAACACATGACCTTATTGATGTTTATCAATGGCTAAAATAAAGTACAGTTTAAAGAAATTATATTTCATGGCAGCATGTGAAACAAACCATGGTGTAAATAGGGAAACATTACCTATGACAGCGTTAACTTTTGTAGGATCTAATGCATCCTTCATTTCCGATGTTTGTCGATGGGCGTTGCTCTTTCTTCCTGTTAAACTGTTGCCTATAACATCTTCTCTTGTGAACAATGCAGAGAACAAATTTCGCGCCAATCTGGTGGCACTGTTGCTGGCCTGTGTGATGGCCAGCAGTCGCCCCTTTTCCATCAGTACACCATTGCCAATATCAACCTGTTGAAGAATAAATACATTCATAAACAAATTATTTTAGTTTCATTCCTTTTCGTCGCCAACTTTTCATTTAAGGTCAGTTCCTGACCACCGATGTGTACTACAGGAGGAATTTATAAAACATTTGGGGGAAAATTATGGTCAATAATTGTCCTTGAGTGCAATGTAAGTTCTATACCTTTGAAGTAGGTCTCACGTCGGGTACAGAATGGTGCCTGTCGGGTGCAGAATGGCGCACGTTGGATGCAGAATGGCTCACGTCGGGTGTAACAAGGCTCACGTCGGGTGTAACGAGGTTCACGTCGGGTGTAACGATGTTCACGTCGGGTGTAACGAGGTTCACGTCGGGTGTAACGAGGCTCACATCAGGAACATGCAGTGATGAGTTAGACTGGCCAGAATCTGATGTGTACTGCTGCTGAAAATCCCTCAGCTTTGTCACAATGGTGTTGAGTTCTTGTAATTGCAAGTTAAAAAATAAGATCTGGTAATATGTTGTATTTAAAATTTCATGCGGCAAAGAATCTAGAACAGTAGAATAGGCAAATTATCAGTCTTGTGTCAGGGTTTGCAGCCTATTAGCAGCTACCCACTGCAGCTTATTTGAAAAGTGGATTGTGTAGTGAGGATAACAGTGCATATATAATGAAAGTATACACAATTTTGCTCTTATTTAGTTATAAAGGGGGCATTCCTAGCTGCAGAAATGTTACCTTTAAACTGTAGCAGTTCCTCGACCTGTGCTGCGAGATAATTTTTCTGCTGTTTCACCATCAAGTACTTGGCCTTAAGGGCCAAATACTTGTGCATCTGCATGGTGTCGTCGGTCTTGCTTCCTCCTGGCTTTTCTCCAATTGCGCAAGTATCTTATGGCTTGTTGTAGCCGAATGTTTCTTTTGTTTCTTCTTTGATGGGTAAAGCTGCTGATAAATAAATAATAATATACTTTAATACAAGGAACATTTGTCGATCTATATCCATTGTTCATGGAGTACTATGCCATGGATTTAGGATAGAACACTTCATTTAGGTACATATACACTTCTGATAATACTTTGTCGATATAAGATAATTAATTGTTTCTGGACTTTGATGCTTTCATTAAGCACATGCATGCACTGTACCTTTTCGTTTTGCTCTATTTCCATCGGGACTTCAGTGTCAATACTATCAAATTCAAGGCGAGCCGGTCGTTTAACCACTCTGCGACCAACACCTAGTTGTGGTGACTTACTTGTTGAAGCCATATCTGATGTCAACTCGCCGATTTTTTTCTCCATCCCCTATTCAATTCAATTTGGTTCCACATTAGCATATTCGTCTAATATAGTGGTTTAAAGCCAGTGACTTTAAAATTGTTTTCGCTTCATCATTTTTTCAATAACCTGGTTCTCATCTTTCAAGCTGTGCTTATTCTTTTGCTTATTTATTACCTGTCTGTAGGTATTTTCTGTGATGCCTGATTTTGTGTGATATCTGCTGTCTTTATCTGCTGGAGTGTCGTGGCCGAGCGGTCTAGCGCACCGAACTCAAGTTCTGGTGTTGCCAGCAGCAGGGTGTGGGTTCGAGCCCCGGTCGTGACACTTGTGTCCTTGAGCAAGGTACTTAACCATAATTGCTTCGTCCTTCGGATGGGACGTAAAGCCGTAGGTCCCGTGTGTTGTATAATGCACGTAAAGTGGATTGTCGTGCGGTCTAGCGCACTGAACTCAAGTTCTGGTGTTGCCAGCAGCAGAGTGTGGGTTCGAGCCCCGGCCGTGACACCTGTGTCCTTGAGCAAGACACTTAACCATAATTGCTTCTCTCCACCCAGGGGTTAAATGGGTACCTGTGAAGGCAGAGATGGTTTGCTCTATATGCGCTAGAAATGGCAGCAATTGAGCTGTATACTCCCCAGGGAGTTGAGATGGTTTCAGGAATGATTTATGAGCCTTATGAGCAGGGATAATAATATTAATGCGCCTTGAGCGCCACTTAGTTGGTGGATACGTGCGCTATATAAATCTATACATTATTATTATTATTATTTGTCGTAAGTGAGCTGTTTAATGAAACGAGCATCTTCTTGCCGACATACATGAGCGACCCAGTTGTATTGTTGGCCTCTGATAAAGTGTTCAATGTCCGAGATCCCGCAGATTCTCTTAATATCTTCATTTTTGTATCTGTATTTACAAAACTCACCCTCAGAACCATCCGCCCTTTTGTAAAAATTCACCTTTTTCTCCCTCTGGTGGCCTCCTTTCACTAATGATCTCAATAACAATGTAAACGCCGACTCTAGCTTGTCAAAATGCCTTTGAGTGGGGCACCATGCCTGGCAACCGTATGTCATGACTGATCGGACCATTGCTTTGAAAAACTGAACTCGGGTTTTCAGTTTTATCTTGTAATTGGTGTAGAATTTTTTAAGCTCATAGAACTTGCAGGTGTCTGTGGTTTTCGTTTCTCGATTTCAACATCGCCGGTGGCACAGTCATTGACATAATTGTCGACCCTGGATATTTGAAGGTGGCCGAGTTCTTGATTTCTACGCCATTTAGTAATGTTATTGAAGATGGATACTGTTTGTCGCCTAGGGAGTCTTTTGTTCCAAGTAGTTCCCAGTTTAAAATGAGGGTTTCTGTTTTAGTTTAATTTATTTTCAGGCCATGGGCTGTGAAAATTCGCTCGATAATTATTAGCATCTCCTGGAGGTCTTCTGCTGACTGAGCATAGATGACCAGATCATCAGCGTACTTGAGGTAGGGTATAAGACTAAAACCTTTGTTGTTTTTCTTTTAATTTTTGGAAGAGCAATTTTTGGGAATTTCATAGTATAATTCAAACCCTGTCAAATTTCGATCTTGGCATTCTTGCTGGAACAAGCGCATACAGTGATTGGCATAGATATTATACAGGCATGGACTTTCCGAACCGCCCTGCCGTACTCCACTGGTGGTTTTAAATCTCGCTTGCTCATCACTTGCCATATAGCACTCAGTCTGTGAATACATTGACTCAAGTAAATCAACCAAAATCGAATCCCCAAAAGCTAACCTAGCACTCCTAAACAATAAATCTCTCCTAATATGATCAAATGCTGCTGACAAATCGATCATCCAAACAAATAATTCCCTTTGATATTTTCTAGCCCATTTTTGTGTCTGCTTCAGGCAATAAATTCCGTCTATGGTACCCCGATTCGGTCTAAACCCGTATTGCCCCTCATCTAAATAGCTGTCGTAAGCTGGGGTTAACCTTTGGACCACAATAGACACAAATATTTTTGTTAGGATTGACGATAAAGTTATTCCTCGGTATTTGGTACAATCTAGCATTGATCCTTTATTCTTGAAAATTGCGTTGATCTTCCCTAAACCAAAATATGCTGGCACAGCTTTTTCTTCCCAAATTAATTTGTTCGAAAAAGTCGACAAGTTCATCGATGAAGATGTCGGTTTAGGAGCCTTCAAGGGCCAATTTATTGCCTCTCCTGGTAGATCCAAGCTGGCTTTGTTGTTTTTTAGGCCTTTTATTACATTTGAAATTTCGGTTTTATTTGGTGGGTCATTGTTGAGTGGGATATTGCATAGGGGTTTCGGGAGTGGGTGTTGGAGGAGCGGCGGCGTCGGGAGTTCTTTGAGGTGAGGTGGATTAAAGTGGTTTTCGAAATGTTGGGCGAGTCCCGGGCATTCGATAGCACGGGGTTTCTTCCTCAGTGAAGACTTTTGCTCTTTTGCCACTTTATAAGCCCTCTCCATATCTCGCCTAACAACTACCTCATTGAATTCCTTAGCCTCTGCCGAATGGTACTGATTTAACAATTTCACTTTCCTATTCTTTATCATCTTGCTCAGCCTTTTGTACCCCCTTTTATCATTATTTATCCTCAGCCTTTTCCTCTCCGCTAGGAGGTCGTTAAATTCAGCATCATACGTCCACGGCCTGCTCCTCTCCCTTTCCTTATCCTTCCTAGGAACACATTTCTCCGTAGCAGCATTCAAAATTTCAATGAAATCTTCGCAACTTTTGGGTTGCTTTTGGACGATGGCTTTGTCGATTTCGGCGTTGAAATTTAGAGCTTGCTCGGGCGAAAGGTTCTTGTAGTTGTATTTGATATTTTTGGGTTTCTTTTTGGGAAACCTCCAGTCTGTCTTTTTTTAGGTGTTCTGAAACAACCATTCGGTGATCTGATTCGAAGTCGAAGCTCCTTCTGACCCGACAATCAGAGCAGAATCTAGTTAGGAAGGTATTAGTGCAGATTAGATCAAGCACCTTTCTCGTCTTCTGATCGTTGGAATACCAGGATTGTTTATGCAGTGATCTATGGGTAAAGAACCTGTTCAAAATGCTCATTTCATTTGAGGCACAAAATCTGATCATTCGATTACCATTGTCATTACTGGTTGAGTCTTCAATGTGCTGTCCCCTGAAATAGGTCGCCAAGCGGGATTCCCAGATGGTGCTTGTGGAATTGAAATCACCAAGCAGTAGTACTTGATGATGCTTCGGCCGTTTCTCAACCTCTTTGGATAGTTTCGACCAAAATTGATCTTTTTGATGATCGCTGCTGTTTGTCGCAGTTGGACCGTACCCTGAAATGACTCGAATTTTAATGCCATAAACTGAAATGTCCATAGATAGCATCCTAGCATTGCATGTATCACTGTTAACAGTGTTAACAGTGATATTCTTGTTGGTATTAGAGACTGCAATGGCCACTCCGCAGGGGTGTTCTTTGCTGGATGGTTTTCGTTTGAAGCCCGCAAAATACACATCGTAGCCTCCAAGTGATTTTGATACCAGGCCTGATGGTGTTATTATCCTGGTTTCTTGAATGGCAACGATATCAATTCCAGCTTCTTTGACTTGTTCTAGGCATTTCTCAAATTTTAGCTCACAATTTAAAGTTCGAATATTAATTGTGCTACATTTCCATTCAATGTAGGTGTTATTACTTGAAATAGAGTTTGACATTGTATTTGATAAAATTCAGTGTTGAAAACTGTGTCTGAAGATTTGTGTCGTTTAAGTAGTTGACACAAGAAACTTCTCTTAAACTAGTAGTACTCTTTAAATTTAAACTGATTAGCGAGCTGCCAGGATGCACGTACAGCGTTTCTCCCAACCTGATTGTCTCTTTGTTTGTCCAACTCAGGTTTTGACAGGCTGGGGCTCGACCTTGGGAAATTGGTATCATAGGACTCAGTCTCTAGCCCAATAACCGGGTAGCTGTGGACGTTGATGTTCTCGTTTAAATCTTTCAATCGGGGTATTTTTGATTGTTTTAGTGTTTGAACAGCATTAAGTTAACAGAGAGTGGTCAGACTGACATGTAATGTTATATATTTTTGTAATTGCACTCTATGTATGAGGTAGCCTACATGTACAAATCAAAAGTTGCTCCGTTTTGTACATGTGGTGCTATTAAAGGGTCAACAAGGATAGGCCTATACGGATTGAGGAATAGCGGATCGAGCGAGCGAGCTGACATAACAAATGGGCGAAAGAAGTCGTCGTATGTATCCCAAAAATTCTCTGGAATAATTTGAAGCAAGGGGGCCTAATGTTGTGATGTACATAAGCCTATGGCGCCATACATATTAGTTATTACATGTACATGCCATAGCATGGAGGAAGGAAGAGATTTAATTTTAACTACTAGTACATGTAGTACTACTACTAGGCTATTTGTTACAAATATACGACATTCTACCCAGCCAAGGACTATATTCCAAATCAAATTGTATATGTATCAAAATAAATACAAAATTATTCTATCTTGGTACTTACCATAGTCCAGCACTCTGCATGGGGCTGACTCTTCACCTTTTTTTCCAAAAGAAATCGCCAACGGTTCCATTTCATTCAAATTTTCAATTTCTGTGATACTGTTTTTCACAGGAAGTACATCCCAGGCCTCTTCGTCCATCCACTTAACCAAAACATACAAGCCGGCAGAATTCATGACGAAATAAGAAGTAATAATAGTAAATTTAAATCACAAAAAAATTGATTGTGCTGATAACGTCAGAGATTGTGAACAATGGTGGTTCAAAACGCGTTGACTGGGCTTACAGCTCTTTGTAGACTGCCGCGCTAAGTCCTGATTGGCTGACTACAACGTTCGTATTGCTGAAGTTTCATTTATTTTTATCTTATACACCAATAATATTGGGGAAAACATTATTTTTACTATATGTTCATCATTCCTTAATTGTTACATGTTCATTAGAATCTTATTTTATTGTTGATGAGTAATCCATTTTGACTTACTACAATATAATTCTTAAAATCCCTTTCATCACGTGACATGACACGTCTCATTTGCAACCTCGTCTCCATAAGTGGGATTGAAAACCGTGAAAACAAGGTTGAATTCACTGGTATCCGCGGGTACTGGCCGTTTCCCACGAACTGAGCCGATCGTCGTCAGTGGTAGAAATACCGTTTACGTAGTGGGCATCAGCGAATGTTACATAATACAATTTAACACTGATATAAACGTCAACTCGACTCGATCGTACGCAAGCGTGCCAACGTTACTCGTACTTTTAATTACCAACTCGTACTCAATTTGGTCAACTCGTCATACGTGCCTGAACGAAAGTATGGCAGAAAATAGATCAAGTAAAAGATCCCTTAAATCATACTTGTGGGAGCAGTTAGAACCTAACAAAACCGTATCAGTTCCAAGAAGAACACGCTATCGAAATAATCGGAAGAGGACATTAGCAAGTGTTAGGCCAAATGTTTATTTAGACACGAGTTCGAATTCCGAGAATGATCTCGTCAACGCCGGTCTACACCACCATCATTCCCGTCTTCAGCCAACGGCAGTGCCACTCCAGACCATCTCGAGTTCAGGATTGTCGAGTTCAGCCAATTCAGAATCGGACATTAATGATAGTGATGCTAGTCTTGTCATCCAAGAGGAAATGTCTGTTGTGCCGGTCACTTCGGTAGCAGTGGAGGTGATACCAGAAACGCCAGAAAATCATGACCAGGGTAGGCCTAATTCAAATGACATTATTGAGGATCGTGACGACGATGATGATTAAATTTTCTGTGATTCGCCCCATTCTCCGCCATCATATTTTCAGAATCAAGATGGCAGGATCTCAGATTCTGACAGCACAGAAGTTCCTTTATCATCGTCAACTGATGAGGTACATTATTTTAATTGTATTATTAATAATTTAAGTTTGAAAGGTAACAGTTAATGTTATACCAGTTACCACATAAATCTATAACACTACAGCAAATCTTTGTGGGTAATAGTAATAGTATTTGTATGTAGACAACTAGGAAAATATTGCAATGGATGTCTACTCAAATATTTTTTTTGTAAAAATTAATTTTACTTTATAATCTTTCTTTGCAGTGTACAGAAATTGATGAAAGTCATGGACACGAGATGGAGTATGATGGTCACAGCAAAATCAACAGCAATACCGAGGATGCAGGATTTACAACAGATTTGGTAAATGAATCAGTCCAGATGTTATTAAATGTATGTTTGTTTCAAACAGCAAATCTTATTTAATTAGGCCCTAATTTTGTTTTGAACATGGATCATAAAACTCGGCTCTCATTTTCCATGGAATAAAGATGAGTAGGCCTATAAATAGAATATAATAATTACTTCATGCGAGCAGATTGTTATATCTGACAACCACTTATTCTCATTCAATATAACCAATAATGTAATCTTACCTGCTTCGTAAGGTGGAGAACATATGGATGATTATGTACATAAGCTTCAAATTATTCCAGGATATTTATTTCATGAAAAAATCATGTATTTTTGGTATACCATTACATCCTCGGTCATGTCGGTCTGATCTTGAAAACTCCTCCAACACGGTCATTGTATATGCAGTGGCAACTATAATATCCTATTTTCATAAAAGTGGATTTTAAAGATTTTCACTTTCTGTACCCCCAAAAATCAATTGAATAATTTGTTAACTGGTTAGTGGTTCCCAAAAAATTCCAAAAATGCCCTAAAAAAGGGGTGTTCAGACACGACAGTGTTTACAAGTATGAAATCTTCAAAACAAAACCTTAACATACTGTGACAGTTATCATCTTGATTCAAGTTTAGGTTTCTCAACTGATTTGTGAAGCTTATTTTTGGTTACATTTTTTTAATTTTTACAGGATGATCCACTCTACCCTGGTGCACAAATAACAAAAAAGGAAAGTTTGTTATTGACCATGGCACATTTTCTTCGCCACGGATTGACACAAGAGGCACTCAGCAGTTTACTTCAGCTGTTGCAGTTTCACTTGCCTGCAGGGACCTCTTTTCCTGCTTCAAAGTACATATTTAATCAACATTTTGATGGTTTATGTGGGCGCATTCAGTGCCATGTATATTGTGCAGCATGTCAGGGCTATGTTGGAACTGCAACTGCACTATGCCCCGACTGTGGCATGTTAGTCAGTTACGATGAAAGTATAAGTTTAGGCAATTACTTCATAATTTTTAATATTGCCAATCAGATTAAGTACTTGTTACAGGATCCTGACATCCAGTGTAAGGTTAATAAAAAAAATGTGATTTGCATCAAGGAAGTTGCTACAAGCAACTGCCAATGGAAGATGATGACATAAGTGTAACTTGGGGTTCCGATGGGGCAGCTATTTTTTCATCTTCTAATTATTCTATTTGGCCATTGCTGGTCATGATCAATGAACTGCCTTATTCAGTTAGACGTAAACATATTTTAATGGGGGGTCTTTGGTTTGGTAGTGGCAAACCTAATTTTCAGTCTTTTTTAAAACCAATTGTCGAGGAAATGAACTCACTCAGCAGTGAAGGGATTACATGGGAAGATAAAAGCAAAAATGCCAGAAGGACAAAAGTGTTCCCTGGTCCATTGTCATGTGACAGTGTAGCAAGATGCCAGCTCCAAGATATTTCCCAGTTCAATGGCAAGTATGGGTGCTCATGGTGTTTACATCCTGCACTGAAAACACGGCGAGCGAATTTCTTGTCAAGTTGACCAAATGACATCTCGTTATGCATTGTTAACATTACAGGGTTCTAGCTAGGGTAAAATTAGTGCCGGGTGCCAGATGTTTACGAAACGCCGTCCCGGGGGAGGGGTCTAAGGAAAGGGGATTTTCCCCTCACCTTTGAGAAATTTTTGTATTTTTAAGGGGGCTTAGATGCAAAATGGTGCTATCTTTTGCAACATTTTGACCTAATTATATGTGTAATTTTATTCATTTTTTTAGTTAATGTTTGTTTATTTTTGTGTTTGAGACACATTTCGGTAGAGACACATGGCAACTGAGTTATTGCGCAATTACACGGGAGGGTGTGAGGCTATTCCTCAATTGGTTAACACCCAAAAGGTTTGCCCACTCGTAATACTGTGACAGGGCTCGAAAATAAGCTTTTCCTGTCCATAAATTTATATTGTCATCGGCCTCCTGGAAACATCGTTTCAAACAGCCACAATTCATTTATTTAAATTTGCAGTTGAACTTTCAAATAACTTTTTAACTAAATACAGTAAATCTGACAATGGGGCTATGTACGTGAGACCAATACAAGGTCAACATTCAAAGTCACCACCACGTGTTGCCGACTAGCCTAGATAATATTATTTAACGAAAATTTCAAGTTATAAGCATCAGTGTTTGAGTGTTGTAAACGGCAACACTAATAAATAAATGAATAAATTTATTAAGCTTCAGAGTGGCAACCCCTGTACAAGCTAATGCCATGGGAGCGCGACTCGGACAATCGCCGATCATTACTGTGTTGGAAGTATGTGGAAACAGCACACTGCGGTATACGCCGGCCGTGTATAGATTCTGCTAAGCTGCCGTGTCTTTCAAGGGTTCAAATATTAGTTCATACATCGTCGAACGTTAACATATCACAAACCATTGATAATATAGCAAGAACATCTCATATTCGGAAAATAATCAGAGTTTTTATCCTCAAAATCTCGCAATTGTTTCTTTTATTCAGCGTTTCCAATTAAAATATTGCAAAATTACAACATGTATGCTTGGAATACGATCAAAATAGCGCATTTTCGGTAACGTTTCAGTTTATTTTGCGGAAAATCTGTGCCGGGCGGGCCAGTGCATTTGACCGTGAGTTCCGGGCGCAAATAATGAGTGCTGGGCGGTCCCGCCCGGCGCCGCCCACCGTAGCTAGAACACTGGTTAACAAGATAATTAAGTCATACTGACAAGATTCCAATTATGTAACAACAGAAAATAATTTTCCTTTGACAAGAAAGCGACGTCATGTACTTTGCGCATGCGCTCATTTTAGGTAATTACGTATGACTGGTCAGTGTGACAAGACAGAATTTGTAATGTGATAATGACAAGTTCAAGTAGACGAGTTAGCTCTTGTCATTATTTTTACGCATGCGTACAGTCTACAGATGTGAATGGAAAATTCCATCATTCAATTCGCGCGCGCACGCTCGGAACGATCATAACGCGCGTATTTTGTACTATACTATAGTAGTACTATACTGGATGTGTGTGTACATCACATGCACATTACACGTACATGGCATATTGTATGGCAAACTGGCGTATTTTTTGGGTCGTGCAGTTCAGTTCTTCAACTCATTTTGGGAGATTGTAATTTGGTTCTCTTGAGGTAAATATATATCATGATTTTCATGTGATCATAGCACATTTCTGTGATTATGCCTGAAATTATTATGGTATTTACTATCGGGGCAGTGTTAAACCCAGGCCTGCATGATGTTGACGGTTTCAGTTTAACGTTAGTTTAACGTTAGGCTAACGTACCTGTGGCGTTCCTTAATCTTTTATATCGGTTAAGTCTTCATACTCAAAAGGTTTCCTTCCAGTCTATGTGATTGTACAATACACAGGGTCAATCCGTTAATTTCACTGAGAAAGTTCACTCACTATTTAGATCGGCGCTCGCTCCCTTTCATCCCACGACTCACAATTTAACCGGAGTTTCACTAACAAGTCTTGAGGGTATGATGATCGGTCGATCTTTAATATGAACTTCACTAATTCTGGTTTAACAGTTTGGACGATTTATACAATTTAATGGAAGTAAACGATAGGTAAAAGACGGTATCAGATCGTAAGTCTTCGCCACGTTTCAGTACATTGCAAAATCGCCCCACAATTCCTAGCAAGCTTATTATGCCAATTTATAAGGTCAAAGGTGCAAAGGTCGCATGCAAATAGACAGGTCGTATGCAAATAAAAGAATAAACTCAACTAGCAATAAACACAAGGCGATCTTGGAAACTACATTCCGGTCCCATTCGCACTGCAAGGGGCGAAAACTTCAAATATTCTAGTATCCAAGAATCGCTAATAACATCATCTAATAACTATTTAAGCGTTCATCATTATTCCATATTGTCCATAGTCCACCGGGTAACAGTTCGTAGATGAATAGCAGGCGCGGATCCAGGAATTTTTTAGACGGGGGCACACCCAACACGAACATTTTTTTTTCCTATGCTAACATTGTATATTGTTTGTAATCATGTTTTTTTTTTTTTTTTTTCGCGCCTTAAGCGCCCAGCAGGGTGGATATGTGCGCGCTACAAATCTTTATTATTATTATTATTATTGTTATTATTAAATGCGAGTGCAAAGCGCGAAGCCCTTACGGCGTTGGGTCCGGGGCCCGCTTAAGGGCCCCGGAAAATTTTGGATTCTGGATGCTCTGTGGTGCAATCTGAGGCGATTCCTGGCCAGTTTCACCTGACTTTTTTTGCAAAAGTTTTCAAGATTATATGGAGAATATATATATATATATATATATATATATATATATATATATATATATATATATATCATTATTTTAGCCATTATTTTTAGCCATTATTTTAGCAATGTCATGACTACAACAATATCAGTTTCTCCCTCCCCGATTTTTGGCATTTAATTTGCAGTTTTTGACTTCAGTTTTAATTTATCCGGAATTCAGTCCAGTTGAAATTTTCAAGAAAAGGGCTTGATTTCATACTGTTCCTTGCCCTGTGTTAAAACCATCGGCAGATCAGCTGCAAGACTCACCGTACTTCGCAGGCCTATGCGTACTGGCGTAGAATCCGACAGTAAATTGACATCGGCGATTGTAATTTCCACACGGTACCCCGACCCTTCTTCAGATGAAACGGAACAATTTGTAGACGTGGAGGAATTGGGTCAAGAAACCAGACTAGCTTGCTTTGCACCCGATCACAGACTACCGATTGCAAACGAAATGTAGACTAACTAATTTTGGGAAGTATTTGAAAAAAGTCACTATAATCATCATTGGAAATTGATACAAAAAATCCACTTTTCTCAATAATGACAGTACACCAAACTGAAGGCGCTGTTCACCTTGGATGGTGGCTTTATTTTTTACTCTGCACCCTTATTTTTTAATCCTTTTTTATCAACCTTTTATGAGACACATCCTTGGATATTTTTATCACCGAAGCTTCTGTGGAAAATCAAATATAATATAAAAGAAACTGCAATCAATTAATTGCCATAATGAGGCTGTGTTAAACTTTATGAAGTCATCTCCATTAACTAAATTCGTGGAGGAAAATTGTCTTTAAGAATGGGTTGACTAAAATAAATCAATCAGTTCCTCAGAAGATTGCTAAGGGCTAACCGAGACTGGCCTGAAAGTCCATCGAAGAGAAATTATACTTCACACTGGTTAGACCACATCTTTGATATGGGAGCACTGCTTGGAAACCCCATATCACCACTGAAAACATCTCTTCGCTTGAAAGAGTCCAGAGACGAGCTGGCGTTCAGAGCGGCAAGACCTGCCTGTCGAACTTACGGCAGAAGTCAGTTGCTTTAAACGTCGACTTTCTGCCGTGTCTAATTCAAATACAGTGAAATCTCGATAAGTCAAATCTCAGGGGAATGAACTCAAACTTCGACTTATGCGGAGGTTCGAGTTAGCCGAGGTCGCCATTTTACCCCCCACCCCCCTTGTGTGCATAAATTATCGTACGCCCGCAAAGTAACCTTTAGTAGCACGGGAATTAAGCACACAAGATGCAACATTTTAAAATTTGTTATAAACGTCTTACATATTTATTAATTTGTTTCAAATGGCATGATTTTTGTTTTTAAAGTTTTCCAAAAAATATAAAATTATTGTTAACGCTTTCGAAATCAATGATGACCTACCTTATACAACTCATTGGTGTGAGATTTGGCTACGCAACAGAGCTAAAAAAAAAGGATTGAGCGCATTTCCAGCACCGCGTTGACGTTAGCCTTGGCGTGTTTTGAAACGGTCAAGCCACCCATCACTGCAGCTGAAGTCTGGATGTCCTAACTTCTTTGCCAAAGGCCTGGCCTTTTCTTGAAGAATTGGACCCGAAATCGGAATGTTTTCGGCTCGTACAGCTTTGAACCAGGTCAAAGCAGCCTCTTCAACATCGGAAAAAGCCACCTTTCTCATGCGTTTCCGACCTGCTGAAAAAGACTCATTGTTGAACTGTTCCAGCAGTTTCTCCTTATTACATGTAATGTAAATTTTTGGGTCATTATTTGAATTAGATACGGCAAAAGTTCGACGTTTGAAGCAGGCCTATAAACAAAACTTACTAACTAGTAACTAACGGAGAGATTAGATACGACCATAATTTTGTTGAGATGCATCACAGCCTTGCATTCAAGGCTATATTCACTGCAAAGGAATTTTGGCAAGGAGCCCAGATAATTAAGCTGCTCAAACGAAGTATACTACGTGATGTACATTGTACTTTGGTCAAAGAACGTTCGTGGTTTTTGGGTACAAATTTATCATGATGAGACGATTTTCTCTTTTAAAAGCCAAGGTCTATTATTTTGTTTGTGGCACCAATTTCAACGATCAAAAAAATAATGGTTTCATTACTGGACATGATGGCACTAGATATTTTATTAATTGAAAAGAATGTGTGCGTTTAGGCCACTCAAAAAGGATTTTGGCAAAACTAGCAAATCATTCAGTCAAGTGATCAATTGTTTCCTGCTGGCCGGCTGTGGCCATTTAACCGGTAATAAACTCCCCAAGAGGATTAGATGTTGAGATGGAGAGAGTTGAAATCCCCGAGCTCCGGGAAATACTTCGGTTTTCTCTCAAAAGAGGGTTTCAGTTCCATGGCATGATTGATAACCTTTTTTTCTTGTTGCATTTTTCAGTATTTATTTTATGCCAAAAGTAGACACAGCAGATGTTTAATATTGTCGCCGGTATTTATGCTACTCCTCCTTTTCTCTGACCTCCCCCTCTTTTTTTCTCTTTTTTTTCCCTTAAAATTTTTTTTTTTTTTTTTTACTCAATTTACCCGGGGGGCACGTGCCCCCGCGGCCCCCCGCTGGATCCGCGCCTGAATAGGCGCAATAAGAACATGGTAACAAACTAGTATATAATCATTGCGACCGTATTTCCTTCAAGTCTCAAGAGTTTACTGTTCACATAATGGGTTCAAACATTAAGGTGTTATAAATCGCGAAACTGGTTCCAACATTGATTTCTTAGCACCAACAGTCAATAAAACATGAATTTGAGTTTATCAGGGTCGATTGTAACTACGCGACTTCCAGATAATGTTTCGGCATCTTAGTCCTGTTCAAATAGTAGGCAAAGTTTGCTGATAGGTCTGATCAGAACTGTCGTCTTGGTTTTCACCCTGGCACTACGTACGAATCCGTGTTTGTCAGGGTGAGTCTCTGTCACTAATCCCATTAGCCAAGAGTTTCGGGGGGCTTGGTCATCCACGATGAGTACAATGTCGCCGATCTTCAAATTTCTTTCCGGCTCTATCCATTTCTGTCTGCGTTGGAGGGATGGCAGATACTCTTTTGTCCAACGTTTCCAAAAGAGGTCTGCTAAGTACTGCATCTGTCGCCAACGCCTTCTTGCATATTGGTCCTTCTGATTAAATTTCCCAGGCGGTGGGAACACTGCAGGATGTAAGTTCAACAAACTGTTGGGTGTGATAACATCCAAGTCATAAAGGTCATCTGAAGATCTGGTTAAAGGCCTGCTATTGATAATAGCCTCAACCTCACACATGAATGTGTGTAACTGTTCTTCATTCTGGTGGGTTCGGAGAAACTGTTCATGGAGGATGGAGTTTAGGATCTTCCGGATTGTACGGATTTGTCTTTCCCAAACTCCACCATGGTGCGATGCAGCTGGTGGGTTGAAAACCCATTTCACACCACGGTTGGCTGCAAAACTTATGATTTCGTCTGCTTTCCATTCTTTCATGGCATCTTGTAGCTCTTTGTTGGCACCAACAAAATTAGTACCGTTATCGGAATGTATTTCATTAATACATCCGCGTCTAGCCATGAAGCGTCGCAAAGCACCAATACAGGAACTTGTATCCATCGATTCTGCGACTTCAATATGCACTGCCCTGCTGGATAAGCAAGTAAATATCACACCATACCGCTTCCTAGTGGTACGGCCACACTTTATTTCAAACGGTCCAAAGTAGTCGACTCCTGCGTAGGTAAATGCAGGCTGCTCTGGTTGCAATCGGAAAGCTGGCAAGTCAGCCATCTTTTGGTTACCAACCTTGGATTGGATTTTTCTGCACACCACACAGCGTCTCAGGATACCTCTCACTGTCACACCGGCTTTGATTATCCAATATCTTTGTCTTAGTTCGGCAAGAACATGGTTTTGACCCTGGTGTCCAACTTTCTGATGAGTGTGTCTAATCAACAGCATAGACACATGGTGATTCTTGGGAAGAATCACCTGATGTTTTGCATTTTCTGAGATGGGTGCATTGTTGAGTCTTCCGCCCACTTTCAACAGTCCATTTTGCATTACTAGGTTGAGATTGATCAGTGGGCTATCTCTGTTGATCAATCCCTTTCGCTGTTGATCAGGTCCACTGGCACTTTCCTCCACAATCTTCAAATTTGCAGAGTTTTGGCTGGTATGTTTCTGCAAGGTTTCAAGTGCCTTGATCTCTTTGGGGAATGCATGTTTCTGAACATATTTGATGATGGCAGCTTCAGAATTTTGCATTTCCTCTACGGTAAGAGATTTCTCCATTTTTGGCACTTGGCCAAGACTGACCCTTTTCTGCAGAACTCCCTTAAGGCGGAGCCACCATGCTACACCCCTTTTCAGTCTCGTCCAGTCTGAGTAGTGATGGAGTAGCTGATCCGTTGCTCTGGTTTCCTCCTTTAACACTACTGCATTGATGGTAATTTCTGAAACTGGTTCAGAAACTTCCATATTAGCTTCTTCATCAGGTGGAATCTCATCCGAGCCAGGCCAGACACCTTCAGGTTGACTCAGGAACACTGGACCTCCTAACCACTCGGGTTTAGTGATTAATTATTCAGCACAGAGACCTCGGGAGGCATGATCTGCTGGATTAAGTTTGGTTGGGATGTATCTGCACTGGTTCACGTTTGATCCATCATGAATGACCGCCAGTCGATTAGCCACGAACACTGGATACCGTGTCGTCTCATTAGCAATGTACTTAAGTACAGTTTGGCTGTCAGTCAAAAAAACCGTGTGATCAGTTCTCATGGTCAGCTCTCTTTTCAATTGATCATCTTGGCGGACAGCTGATGTGGCTGCAGTTAACTCTAATTTCACAATTGTGTGTGCACGTAATGGTGCCACTCGAGATTTTGCACACACAAATTCACAGTGAATCTCGTCATTTTCATTTGTCAAGCGCAGGTATGTCACAGTTCCATATCCTTGCTGACTTGCATCAGCAAAGTGATGTAGTTGCGCATTGACTACTTTCCCAAAATCTTTGGGTTTGAAACATCGGTTGAGTTTCAATTTATCTAGATTGGGCAGGTCTTTCAGCCAGTTCTCCCACTCCTTGCCTTCCTTTTCCGGGATAGGATCGTCCCATCCTAACTTCTCCCGACACAAGGCATGTAAAATCATCTTCGCCTTCAAGACGTAGGGAGAAGTTGCTCCAAATGGGTCGAAAACAGCACTCACTACAGACAAGATATTTCTTCTTGTGGCCTTCTTACTCACTTCCTTCTGACTGAACACTAGCTTATCAGTCTCCACACACCACTGAACGCCCAAAGCTCGTTCCAAAGGTAGGTTGTCTCTTTTCAGGTCCAAATTCTTTACCTCTTTGGCCCGGTCTTCCTCAGGGATAGTTTCAAGTAATTTCCTACTGTTACTAATCCACTTTGTGAGTTTGAATCCTCCCTCAGATGTTGCCTGTATTACATCATGCGCCAAGTTGATGCTGTCTTCATCGGTAGCAACTGATTTCAAAAAGTCATCTACATAGAAGTCATTCTGGATTGCATCTGTGACTTCCTTTCTGTACTTGTGTTCGCTGTCTCGGGCTGTTTTCTTCAGAGCATAATTGGCACAACTAGGTGAATAAACTGCACCGAACAGGTGAACAAGCATGCGATATTCTACAGGTTCATTTTGTAGATCACCCTCTGGCCACCAGAAATAACGTAGCATGTCACAGTCATCGGGTTTCACTCGTACTTGATAGAACATGGCTTCAATATCTGCCATCATAGCAACATTCTCTTGTCTCCATCTTAGGAGAACACCATACATGTGGTTTGTCATGTCTGGGCCTTGTAGGAGTTGACTATTCAGTGAAGTTCCATGGAAACTGACGGGGCAGTTGAAGACCACCCTCAACTTCTCTGGCTTTTTTGGATGGTAAATACCATGGTGTGGTATGTACCACATTCTACCATCCTTTCTGTCGATTTCTGTGTGTGGTACCCTTTCAGCATATTCTTTGTTCTCTAGCTTTGTCATGAACTCTGTGTACTGCTCTTTAAGCCTTTCATTTTTTGTCAACCTTGCATGAAGTCGATTTGCGAACATCAAGGCTTGGGCTCGATTGTTCGGCATGTTGACGTTTCTATCGTGGAATGGTAACATCATCTGATAATGACCATTTACTTTAACTACAGATTCATCCACCAACTTTAGAAATTTCTTGTCTTCAGCTGACAGTGATTGTTTGTGGTTACTCAAGAGTTCATTGAAATCCATGTTGAAGTATCCTTTCAATTGTTCCTCAAGATGATCTCTGCCACTTTGGATTATGCCATTATCAATTCTGCAGAAATTGACATTGATTTCTGTTTGAGACCTCAGCTTTCCTGTCAATCCATGTATATTTTTTGAAAGATTCATTTCACCCTACTTAGTGTTGGGTCGGGGGTTGGGTTCGGTTAAAAAATAACCGATGATTCAAACTTACAATTATTCCTCCCCAACTCGGCACCGACCTAACCCTGACCTAAACCTGAGTTTCGTTTCACCCTGGCTTGAACTCAATCCTGGGGCAGGACAGAGTTAGAACTTCTCGTCCCAGGCAAGTTTAACCTGGGGTTGCATGAAATGAGTGAGAATGACTCGAGGTTGAAAATGTTAAACTTGCCCAAGGGCAGGCTAAGGAACTGCACCAGGTCAAGTTCAACATGGGTTGAGAGGCTGTAGTGTGAAAAGCCTTTTGAACGTCTGTACTGAGAACTCACCAAAAATTATGTTCATCTTGAAGGAAACATCCTGAGCAAAATTGTCAATTTCTCTGTGTAACAAACAATACACATAAGATGGAACAGCAAACAATTACAAAACTGTGCTCTTGATGACGGCCCTTGACCTGATGGAGTCCAAGCTACCCCAAAATATTGGCAACATTCATAAATTTAGTGCTGTTTTTAATTGTTTTGTGTTCAACCTAATTGTATCTATGGGGTGCTGTGCAGTTTCTAACAAATGCAACATAAGTACCTATTTTTTTTCTTCTTAGGATGACACCGAGATGAGCATCTTCATTAAGCGGAATTTGACTGATGCCACATACAACATTACGCTGGAGGGGAGCAGCCTGAACAGCTCAAATCATTTTCTGACAGCTATTGAAGTGTACATAGCATCCTTCTACGTGTTCAACCTGGCATACCCAAATAGTCTTCAAAAGACACTCCAATTCACCACTCGTCAACATCCAAAATAATGAGGTGTTTTCAATTTTGTTTTGTAATCTTTGCTCTATGTTATTGAATTGAGTCTATTGTTGTTCCCTGAGAAATAATAAATGAAATGAAAAAAAAAAAAAGTGTCTGCGCTTTACTTAAAAAGTTGTAAGCATGAAGACCATACTGCACTCGATTTTCCATGATCGGAAATAGTAAAGTGACATTACTTTGATTTGGAATGTTTCACGCATATGATTAAAGATTTCGACAAAAAACCTAACAAGCAGCATTTTGAAAAAATGTTAAAGCTGTTATTTCATGTTTCTTGCCAGTTTGTTGACTGTTGTGATGTTGCCCACTGTGCAGGCACGGTTCTACTTGATCCAATATTTTTGGGGGGCTAAATCATGATTTTTGTCCAGGGGTGGACAAGGTCAAACATACCCCCTTATAAGCTCCTCGGAAAACAGCACTTTGTGTAAAAAAACAAACACTTATTTTGTTTTTACTAAGAAAGGGGGGGGGGGGGGCTAGATGCATTTTTGGGGAGATAAAGCCCCCAGCCACCTCCCCCCCACACCCCTGTAGAACCGCGCACGGTTTGCCATCTGTTCTTGTTCAAAACGTTTTTCTTCTAAATTTACAATGTTTTCTTAACAAAATTTGAGTATCTTAAATGCAGAAATAGTTGTAATACTATTTGAAATACAGATTAGAATTTGCCAACAAAATACAAAACATCGAGTAGTATTGTAATGAAGCAGCATCTTTTTGTTGTGACAACTAAAGATTCCATGCTTTTATACCAAACCTCCCTAACCGGAGGGTGAGCAAGGTCAAAACTTCAGATTTCTTGTATCTATACCTTCAGGAAGTGCAGGGAAAGTAATATTCAACAGTCGTGTGAGAACTTTTTTCTTTCTCAGCAGCAATTGTGGAGTTCTACAAAAGTTGTATAAAGATTTAAAGCTTATTAGATTTTATTTATAACTCAACAAATTAAGCATAATTGAATTTAAAAGCAACAAGTTCCAACAATTTGGCACTTGAATGTTCCTAATTTCTCATTAAATGATTGTGTATTAGCCCTGTTGGAATTTTTAAAGAAAAAACATGAAAAATAATAACAAATTTCAGTAACCATTTTATGCAGTTCCTTGTGCCAAATTACCTCTGGCATAATTTGTTACCGTTTCTAGATTGTATTCTAATTTCTGATTGTTAGCATTTCTATGTAACCGCAAGTAAACTTAAAGAGGATTGATGATTAGCTTACAACAGGTACTTGTGAACTAGAGAATGTGAAAAACAAGATTAAATTTTAAGAACAGATCATTACAAGATTATGTTGTGATGAAATGACCAGTTTATGTTGACTCCATGACGAGGTTGTAACCAGATCAAAACTAGATAATGACAAGATCATAGGGATACCATGACCAGATCAAAACTAGAAGATTACCAGATTTTGACAAGATAACGACAAAATCAAAACTAGAAGATTACAAGATTTTGACAAGATAATGACAAGATCATAGGTATACCATGACCAGATCAAAACTAGAAGATTACCAGATTTTGACAAGATAACGACAAAATCAAAACTAGAAGATTACAAGATTTTGACAAGATAATGACAAGATCATAGGTATACCATGACCAGATTAAAACTAGAAGATACAAGATTTTGACAAGATAATGACAAGATCATATAGTCATTATGACAACCTTGTGACCAGATAATGACAAGGTTATTATCATTATGGGACAAAATATTAACAAGTCGGTGACAAGACATTCTCTTGTCAGAATGACAAGAGAAAACTTGTGAGAAATTACACCATGGCAGAACAAGAATTTTTTTGTCAATATGACGAGATTTTGTTTAGAGTGTGGAGAACATGTCGCTAAAGGCAGAGGATTCACACATGTTTACCCTTTGGAACAGTTTGACCAATTGCCACCAAAGAGAGATGAAGTTTCTTTCAAGGTAGATGCGCAGAAATGTGTAGAAAGGAACAAACCAGTTCATGGTGTAAAAAAACCTATGATTTTGCTCCTTTTACATTTCAACATAATTTCAGGATTTGTTGTAGATTACATGCACACAGTTTGTCTTGGTGTTGGCAGAACACTCAATTTCTATGGCTAGAAAACAATGCAATGTCATGCTATATTGGGAACAGATTGGAAAGTCTAAATGAAAGATTAAACCAATGTAGGCCCCCTTCTGAAGTCACACGTCTTACAAGAACACTGGGGCCGAAAAAATTCTGGAAGGCCCATGAGTGGCGAGCATGGATTTTCCATTATTCTCCCTTGGTTTTAAATAACATACTCCCCAATGCTTACTTTCAACACTGGATGTGTTTTGTAACAGCAGTTTATATTTTACTTCAGGATGACATTGAGTCTTCAATGATAAACCATGCAGAGTTACTTCTTACTAAATTTGTCATAGATTGTGAGCAGTTATATTGTAAGGAGTATGTTACATATAACATGCATCAGCTCATTCATATCGCTGACTCTGTTAGAAATTGGGGACCATTGTGGGCCATTTCTTGCTTTCCATTTGAAAGCATAACCATAAATTAAATAAAATGATTTCTGGCACTCAATTTGTACAAAAACAAATTAGTAGGAAATTTCTTCTATCAAGGACACTTCCACACATTACTGTAGATTGTTTTGAAAGTAATCTGGACACTAAGAATTATTTTGAATGCAACATAAATAATTTTCGATCCTGTAAGTCTGTGGAAACTGATTTGACAGGTCTCGTACTCGGAGGTGTACCCAGGCTGATCCAAGTTGGAAACACAGAATTGCATTATCTCAAACAAATCGGGTATACTCATACGGCAGTACTTGGGTATGGAATAGTTTCGTTTAATAGTATAAAGCTTACAACAGACAAATATATGAATAAAAAAAAGAAACGGATTGATTGTTATATATCCATCAAAGATGGGAGCATAGCAGTTGTTAAGAACATATTTCTGTTATGTCGTTCCTGTAATCAGGTTACATGTGATTGTAAAAAGCAGTGTATATTATTGTTATCTATTTTGAAACATAAACAGAAAAATTGTTTTAGTGTAGATATACCAGGATACAAAGTTGTCCATACAGGACTCAGGAATATCAAATGTCATAGAGAGTACAAGCTTTGTCCTGTTACAGAGTTTCATAAGAAATGTTTGTATTCTAAATATGGAACCTGTGAAATAATGTTGAATTGGATTAAACAGAAGAAACTTAAAGAAATATACTTGGACAGATGATTCATGTGGCTAGACATTTGCCATAGGCATGGGGGGATTTATAATTTTTCATGGTAAAAATTTAGATTAGATACAACAGAATAAAAAATCTTGAAGATGTGATCAATAGTTTTGTGACAAAAGGATTGTATGCATTCATGCATGCTTAAAATAATTTGTAACAAACATCATGGGAAAAATGTTAATGACTAAATAAAATTTCCGACTGAATTTGTTATCTTCCATGGATAAAAGTCTACCTTAAATGTAGAATGGATATGAATGCAATGAAATGTACCAACATCCTTACTTGTTGTAAAGTTTGTAGAAGTAGATTCAATCCACCTGAGAAATTATTGAAGCGATCCATGTCAGAGAAAACATAAATTGTTTCTCAAAAACCAACTATTTTGACCAAATTTTCACAGGTCAGTTTTATGATAAAGTTCACGAAGGTTGAATATATGTTACCAAATTGTACATGAACTTAAAATGTTCGTTTTGCTTTGTTCTATATAAACTGTTAATAATAATAATAATAATAATAATAATAATAATGTATAGATTTATATAGCGCACGTATCCACCAACTAAGTGGCGCTCAAGGCGCATTATATTATTATCCCTGCTCATAAGGCTCATAAGGCTCATAAATCATTCCTGAAACCATCTCAGCTCCCTGGGGAGTATACAGCTCAATTGCTGCCATTTCTAGCGCATAGAGAGCAAACCATCTCTGCCTTCACAGGTACCCATTTAACCCCTGGGTGGAGAGAAGCAATTATGGTTAAGTGTCTTGCTCAAGGACACAGGTGTCACGGCTGGGGCTCGAACCCACACTCTGCTGCTGGCAACACCAGAACTTGAGTTCGGTGCGCTAGACCGCTCGGCCACGACAATCCACTTTACGTGCATTATACAACACACGGGACCTACGGCTTTACGTCCCATCCGAAGGACGAAGCAATTATGGTTAAGTACCTTGCTCAAGGATACAAGTGTCACGACCGGGGCTCGAACCCACACCCTGCTGCTGGCAACACCAGAACTTGAGTTCGGTGCGCTAGACCGCTCGGCCACGACACTCTGTTGTATGTATTGGATGTGTGATCGAACTTTGTGATTACAATTAGAAGTTCTTATATTTAACATAAATGTATTTCTTATTGTTTTCATACTGAATTTATCGTAAACATTTTTCTTCAAGCTTAGAATTGTATGTAAAGTAAAAAAATTCGATAACACATTTCTGAGTCAAATCAGTAATAATAATGATGTTTACTTATATAGCGCACGTATCCATCAACTGAGTGGTTCTCAAGGCGCATTATATTATTACCCCTACTCATGAGGCTCATAATTCATTTCTGAAACCATCTCAACTCCCTGGGGAGTTGCTGCCATTACAGCGCATATAGGGCTAATCAACCAACTCTGCCCTCACAGGTACCCATTTTATACCCCTGGGTGGAGAGAAGAAATTATGGTAAAGTGTCTTGCTCTAGGACACAAGCACCACGGTCACGGCTGGGATTCGAACCCACATTCTGACCACTCGGCCATCAGAACACAAACCCGATGCCCTAATAAACCGCTCGACCATGGCACTCCGTATCTCAACCATGGCACTCCATCAGTGTGTACGTTCCAGTCAAGTCATATTGTCTGTGATGATTAGAGTACACGTATATTACTCAAATCTTTAGAATCAATCCAGGGCTAAAATATGGGAAGATGATAATTTAAAATGGCAAACAATTATATTTCCCCAACTATTCTATATAGTTGGTAGGAATTCTGTACAGACTGTAGTTTTATAGAAATTTTTCTCTATAGATAACCTGTTTCTATAAAATTATATATAAATTAAAAATTATATAGAAAAAAATCTGAGTTTCTATAGATTTTCGTAATTTCTATAGAGCTCTATAGAACTCTATACAGCCTTCTGTAGAATTCTATACAATCACAATAAACTATACATTGATGATTAAGTTATGAATCACCAATTCTGCCAAACAATACTCACAGAGAGGTGCTAGCACAAATTGTGGCAACTCAATATGGCCATTACACCACAAAGTAAGAAAAAAAGCAATTTTACACAACAACTTTCACAAAAACTATTGATAATCAGGACAACAAAAACTTTCATCATCTTCTTTACCCCATATTTGCACATTATTCAAAAACATAATATATCTCCTTCATGATTAAATTCAGGAACAAAACATTTACTGCATTTGTGAACAAATACATCAAACACAAAATACATTGCAATTTCCAAAGATCATACCAATGCACAAATTCTGAGCAATTGTATCGTGCATTGAAAAACAACACAAAGGAATTAATATGCCATCTCTGTGCTCCAATACTTGTATTTTCTCATTGCCCAGACATGAGTTTCACAAGACACTGATTAGCAATTTACATTCTGTTACTTACTCGTCTCCTTCAATAAAACCATCGATGATAATCTCGTCCGTTATCTCTGAGTCAACAACCTTTAAAAAACAAAGAATGTACAAAAACTTAAAAAATTTACTTAATTTTACACAAAGATTTCCCAATGAATTATTATCAACAAATACTATCAAAGCCAATTAATAAACCAATAAGCATTTCATTCTGCCAAACATTACAAACAATTATCATTCAAACATAATACTAAATGCCCAGTTTCAGTCACACTTCATTTTAATTACCATACATAACCTCACACTGACTACATCTCAACTTTTCAAATCACACCATTGGAATTCAACAGTAATTTATATTAACAAAATATATTTCATTGTCCACAAACATCAACACTATCCATAACATATACTCAACAGCTGAACATTTATCATTCAATTACCCAAAACAATTCCACCAATTAATCAACTGATCAATCAATCAATCATTCAATCCTTTTATACAAATATTACCAATCCCAATAATCACAACAATATGCAATAATGAACCTTCCAATATAAAATATTATGACTCACCTCCATTCTTGTTTGTTGTGTACTATTAAACGTAACCACATTTTGATAAGGTTTGCTGTACACGTTCTTAACTATGATAGTAGAATCCACCTCTGGAGACTCAACATCTGCAATATCTCGCCATAAGGTCACACAAATTCTTTTGCTCCGATCCTTCACATCTTCTAGCTCAACCTCCTTACGCTTTGATCTGGATGTTTCTTTCAACGGTGAAACCTGAATTTAGATTTGTGCACAATTTAATAATCTGATACGTCAACATCTAGCCCTTCCTCCAAGAAGTACCGGCAGAAGAAGACGTGCTAAATTCCCCTTTTCAACTGTAATGTCAAACACGAAAAAAGTGTGTGAAAAGTAATTTGTATACTCAGTGCTTTCCTTTTCTTGCGAAAAAAATCCACAGGCTAGCTACTCGGGTTGGATTCAAACCCATGACTCCCGCATTCTAGAGCAGATGTCTTAACCACTAGACCACCGAGCGCGCCTGGTGACGGACTCGGAAAGCACTGGGAAACCCACGCATGTAGTAAGCCTGTGGAAAGCACCGAGTATACAGTGCTTATCACAGATAGGTGTAAGGGCAAAACCAAAAAACATGTTACAGAAACATTTTGCAAGATAAACGTGTTTACACACAAAAAAATGTAAACAGTGGCGTGCCCAAAGGGGGGATTAACCCCCCCCCCCCCGGCACATTTGGTATTAGTTTTAATTTTACTTTAGTTTAAAAAAAAATTAAAGAAGTATTGGGGGTAGAAAAATGTTGCTGTTTTTCCGACCTAACACCCCCCCCCCCCAAAAAAAATAAACAACCAACAACTCATGTTCGCGTGCACCCAGACAGACCCATCCGGATCTGGGGAAAATATCCTTGTGAATCCTGGGTGGACCACCGATTGTAAAGCACACTTTCAGTAAATACTGGAAACATTTCCTCAATTAAAAATTAATTTTTAAATTAAGTAAATGACACCTACCACTTGAAAAAGCTTTAACATCCACATCTGGCAAACCCAGGTGCTGCTTCCAGAGGGATTTCATGGCACTCGCATAACTGATAATAGCCTCGCTCAGTCCCTCCCAGTGAGTCACCAGAGTGTCTGCTGTCTTTGGATGGTATACCAGACGGAAGTCTTGCTCCAGCTTGAGATAAATATTGGAACAAAACATTTTTGTATAGATTTATTAAATGTGGTCCTTAAATGCATATTGAACTCCCTTACACCGATATTGTTAATACATAATTATTGCTGTCCCATGCACATAAATTGACATCTTAGTTTTGCAATACCATGGGGATCTAGCCTTGAACGTTGGCTTTAAAAATAATAAAAACATGTGAATTTCAATCGAATGAGTTTAAGAGCTAGAGCATGAAGAATGTAAAATGACGAGCTAAAGTGTAGCATGAGTTACCGTGAAATCGCCCACATATAATTTTTTTTAGTATTACATATTAATGAAGACACTTCTGTGCAGAAACTCTTTAGAGTGCGTGTTCTTAAATGATAAAGGAGCCACTGTGGTGCACCTATTAGCGGTATGCTACTGCCAAATGGACACCACAGTGACGGAACGAAAAGCTAAAGATAATTATAAAGAATACTTATACGTCCTTATTAGTGTCTCTTCTGCGGGGCTGCTGTGAACAAACTGCGAGAGCGAAAATTGTACAACCAGCCTTTATATAGACTGGCCCATGGGTCATGCATGGTCGCACCTCACGGCTGTTTCAACGATAAAAAAGTGCGCCCTCTGTTGGCGAGTCTAGTTTAGCGCTTGTCGTGCTCATTACGTATGCACGTTTAAGGAATTGAGCGTTAACGCTTGACTCGGCTATCGTGACCCCTGAAAATATTTGTGTTTCTGATCAATTCGTTTCGCATAATGTATTATGTGATTGACTAAAATTCTTTTTAGGTTCTTTTTTATGTCAGCATAATCTATTTATTCTGAAAAAGGTCACCTAATAGCTCTTTTCGAGGTCGTTGAATCGATTAACTGCCACATGTTTCAACAGTTGGGTGCATACAGACCTGCAGAGAAAACCTTCCAGAAAAGCGAGTTTTTCACTATTTTCTGAATTTTTCCTATCACCAGTGGATGTTTCATCGTTGAAAACAGACATTATTATGCACACTTAATTGGAGGTAACTCTGGGCAATGACAAATTTACGAGAATCTTTGATTTAAAAATAACCATTTTAACCGGCTTCAGACATGTCAGATGTGTTGTAACGCGTTGGTTGATGCATGAAACAGCATGCATAGGTTGATGACAGTGCAGTCAGTAATGTGTACGGATGGGCGCCAGTGAATGGGTACTATAATTAAACGTTGGGACTAATTTAGCGGGTACCCGGTTTTATGTAAACAAAGTATGCTTACGTGGGTTTTTCCTCCATGACTCTTTTGAAATAGTGGTAAATAGTCTGTAACGTTAAGAGAGTGAAGCCTAGGCATGAGTACAATTAGTTGAATTTAAAAAAAATGATGCTAACGTTATATGTGTTATCAATAGGATGTAATCAGTGTAATATCTAATGTTAGCTCTGTGAAATTAAATAATTGATTAATTTAAACAAACAAATACTAGTCTGAACAGTGAACAACAATGTTTAAGGGCTGAAAACATTAAAAACATTAGTACAGCTGGACATGTCTACCAATGTCATGCATGTATAAATATAATACATGCAGGTACTTTGTAAATTATGTATGTCGCAATATTCTCTGACAAGTCTGAGTTTATTAGCAAAGGTACATTTTAAATAATTTTGGTTGACACTAATAATATTTACAACAACAATCATGACATTTAGGGAAAACTTGTAGCTTTGCATGGTGAAGATGATAAGTAAGACTAATTACGGTGACACCATGGGAAACACTCTAGTGAGTAGTAATTATAGTTCTGAAAAGAACTGGAGATTACAACTTGACATTTCGATCAGTATGCTCTGATCGTCCTCAGGATTTACTACTCAATAGAGAATTTCACATGGTGTCACCGTAATTAGTCTTACTTAATCATGAAATTTAACTATCATTTATGATACTTTTCAGAATTTGTGATCACATGAAAATCATAAAATGGTTTTGAATACAACAAAATAAAACATGCTTATTTTGAGTTTAATTTTCTTTTCACAGCTGATCTTCCTAGATGGAATGCCCTCAATTCTGGTGTGGCGATGGTTTGATCACTGTATGGAGAACATTGCAAACAGTAGGATTAGTTGCAAAGGTAAGAGTTATGTCATGTTAAGTAGCAAACTCTTTGTATGTGTAAAACTGTACCATGAAATTGCTGTAAAGGGAAGTTACAACCACGGTAAATCTAAAAACCTATAAATCAATCATCCTGAGAAATTATTTGGTTTTCATGTTAGAGAAAAGAGGAATTGTTGTCAAAAACGGGGAAAAAAACATGTAACAGTTTTTATTTATATTTTTTACAAGGATGTGTGTTAGTACCAAATACCAATGTTGTACATTCCCTTTATTTTTATATTGCATTTTTAGATACATGGACCACAACATGTAAGTAAATATGCCCTGAGATTTGATGTAACAATGAAAAACCACAAATAATACACAAGGTAGTGCATCCCATGTGTATGTATACATACATGTAAATATGTGTAAAACAATGTTTTTTTCTTATTTTTGACAGATCTTTATGCATGCCCTTATTCCTGGTATTGTGGTGGTGTGATGGCACAGCATGATACTTAACAACTTTTGCAGAGTATCTTTCATTCCGTGAACTTCACATCCTGCCATGTTGAATTCAGTATGTACCAGCTTGCCACCTTACGGCACCTCCAGTAGACCAATTTCTACTTTGCTTTGGGCCGATGTTGATTCTACAGAAACTTCAGTAAATTCAGTAAATCAGGAGTACAATGTCTGTATCAAAACAGCATGGAGTCAAGGAGTTGAACAATTGTAATATCTTGAGTGTAGGAAAAACTGAACAATATCCGTACTATTGCGCAGGATTTCTGTGTAAAAACAGGATATGAATGATAAACCTGATGTCGCATACATCTGCAAACACTTGAACTAAACCTGTCCTAAATCAATGCACTATGACGTTCAAGTTAATCATCATTGCCAAGGCCTGATTTGCATCTAGGGCTCTGCTCTCTTATTTTTCGTCCTTTTGGAGCTAAACACTGTTCATCAGTACATCATTGTTATGATTCAAAATATTCTTGAAAATGTTTTTCTGTGTACTCACCTAGGCCCAATATCAGTGCTGCTTAGTTTATAGTTATACCCATGAACTTGTTTTTGTGTGGGCTGGGTGAAACAACTTTTGTGATATCAAAAATGTAAGCACTAAATGTGATTAAACTTGCATAGCCCTGTTAATTTATGATGTATTGTTTGAAAATAAAGGGTTTTTATGCACTGTTCAGTACCTGAAAGTTATATTCACATAACGACTGCAGACTAGACTGAGGTATGACAGATATGACATGTGAATATAAAGATTGTACCCATCTCTACCAAACATCTCAAAATTAACATGTGACAATGTTGCCAGAGAAAATATTATAGGGCTGTGATTCCTTTTTAAAAATTAGCTAGGAAAAGAAACTTGAAATAAATGTAAGAAGATGTGAATCCAAACTACTCCCATGACTTATTTATTGTATGTGTAAAACTGTACCATGAAATTGCTGTAAAGGGAAGTTACAACAATGGTAAATCTAACAACCTATAAATCAGTCATCCTGAGAAATGATTGGGTTTTCATGTTAGAGAAAAGAGGAATCGTTGTCAAAAACGAAAAAAAACAAAAACATGTAACAGTTTTTGTTTATATTTTTTACAACGATGTATGTTAGTACCAAATACCAATGTTGTACATTCCCTTTATTTTTATATTGCATTTTTAGATACATGGACCCCAAAATGTAAGTAAATAGGCCCTGAACAATGAAAGATTTTCTAGAGATTTCATGTAACAATGAAAAACTATTCGTTAACGTGCATGTATTGTATGTAAAATACATGTACTCAACGTGTGTGTATTGTACTGTGTTCAATATTCGCGCGATTTGTATGTATGTGTACATGTACGGTACATACGTACACGCGCGCTATAGTACGACTACACACACATGATGCAGACTAGTCGCGCACTGTGTAGATTCACGTAAGCACACGACCCGTATTTTAGGACTGAAAACGTCGTTTATATTAAAAATTTCCGTCATTGCCCACGAATCAAACAAGCTAAAAGATATGAAATATGTAGTTTTCTAAATCAATGCGTCTTCATTTTCCATTTAAAAAATTTATATCAATAAAAAAGTAATCATTTCCCAACGTTATATAATTAAAGTGATATTACTTTTATTGACCATTTCGCGACGCTATTTACACACACAAATGTTTAATTCCATTGAAGAAAAAAATCAACAACGGCAAAAAATATATAACTTTTAATGGCTCATCGATATTTGCATTCAAAAATGATAGTCTTGGGTTGTAAGAGTGGAAAAGGCAGGCAGTATGTTGCTACTTGCTAAGGAGAGTGTAAGTACATAATGTGTGTTGTGTTTGATATGCAAAGAACTACAGTGTAGCTTGAAAATATTGTATTGAATAAATTAAACATTTAAAAATAAATTGAGGCTTCTGTAGTTTATAAACAATCTAAGGAGTTTTCGGGTACCTTATATGCAAGGCTGTGAAACTGCATGTACTCCTTTGGAGTGAAGTGGTTTTGAGAATTTTTTATATTCGACATTCCAGTCAGTATACTCTGAGAATGCTTATACCCAATTTGAACTTTTTACAGCAGTGGTAACACCAGCCCTGTATAGTTCATGGGCATTCCAGCAAGATTTACTCTTTCATGCTTTTACACCTCAATGAGCAGCTGTCTCCTGATTCATGTTGAGAGCTGTTCAAAAGCATAGTGGCAGTTCAACCACTGGTTTTTGGTTGTGACCTCCTTTTCTGCTACATTGGAACTGGAGCTGTTGCACTCACAAAACATCTGTTGAATATCACGTATCACACATTTGCCTAAAAGACATCGCACACCTTCTGCTAGAAAGTTATCCTGAATGTACAGGATAATGTGAAGATCGAACGTGCAGTGGTCACATTACTTGAGAGATTAAACCAGCATCTTGACAAGTAATGTGACCAACAACATGGTTTTAGCCAGAGGGTTGTCTTGGTGTCTTTTGAATTCACTGAATGTGTGAAAAGAATTAAGACTCCCTGGTTTTCAATTTACAACACAATTGGAATCAGTTATGGTGCTATTCGTGAGATTTATTCTTGCCTTTTTCATTAAAACGGAAAATCACTTGCCAAAATAATGTTCCTTTGCAATATCACCCTAATTTTATAAGGTAATAAGCAATGTTCGGAGACCGAATGGCATTTTTAGAAATTCAAACAGACCAAATGGCGTTGTTATAGCCGTTTTGTGAACGTGGCTAGGCTCAACAGGAATTTGATGATAGGCTCTCGCTAGATCAATCTTGGAAAATACAGTTTTCCCGTTTAAGGATGCAGTGAAGTCGTGAATGTGAGGAATTGGATAACGGTCAGGAATAATTGTTACCTTATTAAGTGCACGATAATCGCCACAGGGGCGCCAGTCTCCAGACTTTTTTGGGACCATGTGTAATGGCGCAGCCCAACTGCTTTGAGATGGCTGAATAATTCCTAATTGTAGCATATGATCAAATTCCTGTTTCGCAATTTTCAAACGCTCTGGTGCTAATCGTCGTGGTCGTGCATTGGTGGGTGGACCATTTGTACAAATATGATGTGTTACGTCATGTTTGACGGCGACATTGTTGTACTGCGGTTTCAAAATATTCGGATATTGACCAAGCAAGGCATGAAATTTGTATTCACTAGTATCGATACTAAAAGATGGACCTGGTGTTAGTGCAGAAGCATAAAAACCTTGAATGGACAGTGAGGTTGTAGAATCTACAAGTCTGCAATTTCTAATGTCAACTAGTAATGCAAAATGATCTAAAAAATCTGCACCGATAATTGGCTGATTGACGTCTGCTAGTGTAAAAATCCATCGAAATGTACGTCTTATTCCCAAATTAAGTGTAAGTGATTTTTCCCCATAAGTCATAATCGGTGTTTTATTGGCAGCTTGTAAAGTGCACTGAAAAGGACCGTTTTTGTCTTTGGCCGAAACTGGAAAAACGCTAACATCTGCCCCTGTATCGATTAGGAATTGTATGCCAGTTGACCTATCAGTAACACTAACACGACGGCTTGCTTGGTGTATGCCGCGCAATTGCGCCGTTGTTAATTGCTGGCATTTTCGTTTCCCTGTTTGACTGTGTAGGAACAAGGCAGGTTGCATTTTTGTGCTTTATCGCCATAACGCCAATGATACCAGCACTCTTCACCTTGGTGAGGGGAAGGCAATGGCGGACGCGCGCGACGTGCACTTTGCCTGCTGTCACGATTACGGTTGTCGCGACTTCTGGATCTAGTTCTGGATCTGTCACGCAATTGACTAGACAGGGCTTCGACCTTTTTGGTCAACTCTTCCACCATTCTTCGCAAATCTGTTGTTTCAGAAGATACAGCTGCATCGACTGGTGTATAAGTTGATGCGGTTGCAATTTGTGCTACCGGTGGTGCAGGTGTAACTTCTAAAACCTTATCTGCCACAACTGCTAACTGGTCAATGTGAATATTATCGCTAGTAGGTGCTAATATAATCTGCACATTGATGGGTAGTCTCTGCAAAAACAATTGCTTGAGAATACTTTCTTCTAGCGTATGATCACCCAATAATTGACGCATACGACGCAAAAATTGCGAGGGTTTTCGATCCCCTAATTCTTCGGCTATAAGAAGTTGGTGCAAGCGCTTTTGCTCAGTGGTCGATCACGTCGGGGTCACCAGTTTTTAGAGTGCGTGTTCTTAAATGATAAAGGAGCCACTGTGGTGCACCTATTAGCGGTATGCTACTGCCAAATGGACACCACAGTGACGGAACGAAAAGCTAAAGATAATTATAAAGAATACTTATACGTCCTTATTAGTGTCTCTTCTGCGGGGCTGCTGTGAACAAACTGCGAGAGCGAAAATTGTACAACCAGCCTTTATATAGACTGGCCCATGGGTCATGCACGGTCGCACCTGGCGATGCTTAATGGAAGAAATACCTTTATTACCACACACAAAAGGAATTCAGGGCTACTACAACTCTACATCTTTATAGAGACTTTTTGTTTCTCTCTCAGCAAAACAAACAAATAACCTTACCATTCCCTTATCCAGAATTCTGGGAAACTCTTCAATAATGTCACTCAATGATGCTTGTAATTCATGGATGAAACGTTTGCGCTTTTCGGCTGTTTTAGCCATGAACTCTGCTACTTTGTCTTGGGGTTCAGCATTCTCCTTCAGCCAACTAATCATTTGTGCCACCTCCTCCTCCTCCTCAAAGTTCAGGGATTGTGCTTCATCAAGAGACGAGTCTAAATTGGACATGTAGCATGTGTAAAACATATTTTTGTAAAGGCCAATATATTTAAGAACATGGCTATAAACAAGCTAGAAAATTATTTGCATAATGACAATGGTGATTACAAAGGAGTGAACCTGTTTTGGTGTGTGTTGTGACTGTTACATGTGAATAAGCAAATAAAGGAGTATAATGATCTCACAGCATTGAAAACCTTGCTTTCAAAATCAAACAACACAATCTCTTCCACAAATGTGACCTAGTCCCACAAAATGAGAGTAAAGTCTGCATTTTTCAAAACTGAGATTATAGCAGTTCTGAAATCAGTAGGAAAAGATATATCCAACACTTGGAGATGCAAATATGCTAAAGTTTGAGCAAGTCACACATTCTAATATGTTCATGTGTTAAACTTTGACTATGTAAGGCCACACCTTCTAATAAAAATGTTCAACTTGACTCCCACAATATTGCAGCATACTACTAGATTACAGATTTTGTTTGAAAAGCTATAAGCTAGTGTAATGTTTGATAAACATACACTGTAAACATAAGTTAGTCATTGGTGCTCATAAATTAGTCAAAACGACTAATTTAGATTAGTCAAGTCTCAATGACTAATTAAATCAACGTAGGACTAATGTTTAGTCACAAATGACCAATTTAGGTTAGTCATTGCTGATGTTTGTGACTAATAAAAATAAGTCATTCGTTATGAGCAAAACTTGATTATTTCAAGTTTATAATTGCTTTCAGAATGAATTTTCGCTGGGGTTTATTTCAAGTCATTCGGACTTATGATCTTTTTCATAAACACATATTTTTAAAAATTTTTGTGGTATTAAATTCATATGAAAATGGTCATGATAATTTTTTGTGATACATTTTGTGTACCATTTGATTCATTCAGTGATAAATGAATGTTATTTCTTTCAAATCGGTGACAAAATCACAAATAATTTGCCTGGATGGGAACATTATTACTTCGTCAATGACTGACGTGTCTCGTCATACGACTAAGAAAAACGAAATTGGTACGGTTATGCAACTGCTAAGTTCCTATTGGTTGAACGCAACTGGTAGTTTGCGGTTCGCGTATTGTCCATGCATTGAACGGGTACCATTGAAATTGAACCGCGCCACGTTTAACGTTTGCATTATTATTGGCCGCCATTGTATCGACGTGTCAATGCATTGTTCTATTGCTTATTGTGTGCACAGCAATATTGTTTGCTACAACGCTGTCATAATCTACTGCAATCTTGCATTCATCAAACATCAAAATAATGTCAACGAACTCAGGAATGTCATCAACTGCAAGGTAAGTCCAGTTTTCGTTGTATTAAGTGAATGTTTTATTAGTTGAGGCCTTATTTTCGGTCACACTATTTAGCGTCAACGTCAACTCAATACAACTCAAGACAACAAGTTACAAAATACCTTTAAATGCGGTATTTATTGCCAGAGTGTATCTGGAAACACGGCTCAACATTATTTGCACTTTCATGCATACTTATTTTTCAAGGAAAAAATAGTTTTTTTTTCCGATTTTCTCCGTCCGAAGATGCCTGCGCAATGACATCAGACCGCACCATTGTGTTAGGTTTTTGTCACTGTTTGTAGGGGTTGGGAATGACCCACATTATAATCTTGCTTTTGTTTTTTATTATTTCTTAATTTCTTTTTTTACTCATTTCTTTATTTAACTTCCTTATTTCCTCAATTCTTTATTTGATTTCTTTATTTCAGTTTCTTTATTTCTTTATTATTTTCTATTATTTTCTATTGTTTTTATTTTTTATTTCATTAGTTTTGATAAATACATTTCTTTAGCTTGGTCAATGACTTAGAAAAATTTAATTGCATAAAATAAATGTAAATATAATTGTTACTGTTTTTTCATTAAATAAAGAAATGCAGACTACTAGGCCTACTACTTTTATGAGCTTTATATCGCTTCCATTTAAAAAAAAATGTATTCAGTCAATCAGTGCTAAAAAGCAAATAAATATTTATTACAGAAATAATAATAAAATGATTAAATATAAAGTGGACATTACATGTAAAGAGGCCTGTAACTAAAGAGCAAATGTGGGTTTCATATTTCGATTTGTAATTTTATTTTATGTGTTTTTCTTTCTTGATTTGATATTAACAGATGTTATCCGAGTTCAAGAGACTGCAGGGAACAAGAGCTGGAGTAGAAGAACTTCTGGACGAAGGCCTGAAGAAGTATGAAAGTGCCATCCTGAAGCTGTTTGGGTCGGCCAAGAAATTGGAAGACTTGCACCAGAAGGCTCTGGATAACATCTCTCTGCAACGGGATGAAATTGCTAGAAAAGGTCAGTTGGTTTTAGGATGATAAACCTAGTTAAAGCCCCTATACAACATTATTAGTTCCACTATTCCAGAATAAAATAAATGTAAGCAAGTCTTAATTGATGTGAAGATTATGTGATATTAAAGTTATTCTGCCTGAAGTGCAGACATTTAAGAGAAATTATGAAAATAAGATTCAGGCAGAAAAACAGAATCTGCGAAGTTGCTGTCTTGCGTGATTCACCTCAACATTACAGACAATCACCATTTCAGTTTTTCTAGGTTTTTATCCATACTGTGAGCATATTTGCACTTGGGTGAAACTTAAGCATAGTTAGTCAATCAGAGTTGCCAAAATAATATTGTAGAGGGGCTTTAAATAAGAAGCTTTTGTCAAATGATTGATTATATTTTTGTACTAAATGTGGTCTTTTATAAACATTGTTTCAGAGGCAACTTCTGTCGCAGTCATACTTGGTATTCCGGCTTTGTTAAGAGAAAAGGCAGGCAGTATGTTGCTACTTGCTAAGGAGAGTGTAAGTACATAATGTGTGTTGTGTTTGATATGCAAAGAACTACAGTGTAGCTTGAAAATATTGTATTGAATAAATTAAACATTTAAAAATAAATTGAGGCTTCTGTAGTTTATAAACAATCTAAGGAGTTTTCGGGTACCTTATATGCAAGGCTGTGAAACTGCATGTACTCCTTTGGAGTGAAGTGGTTTTGAGAATTTTTTATATTCGACATTCCAGTCAGTATACTCTGAGAATGCTTATACCCAATTTGAACTTTTTACAGCAGTGGTAACACCAGCCCTGTATAGTTCATGGGCATTCCAGCAAGATTTACTCTTTCATGCTTTTACACCTCAATGAGCAGCTGTCTCCTGATTCATGTTGAGAGCTGTTCAAAAGCATAGTGGCAGTTCAACCACTGGTTTTTGGTTGTGACCTCCTTTTCTGCTACATTGGAACTGGAGCTGTTGCACTCACAAAACATCTGTTGAATATCACGTATCACACATTTGCCTAAAAGACATCGCACAATCTAATTGTAAAGTATTTTTTGGTTTTATGTTCTCATTGATATACAGGAAGATGGCGCACCATACATTAAAGGAGACGATTCGGACCTCGCAGATACCTGGCCTGTTTTTATATTTTCAACTTGGCATATCCAGCAAGTTTTAAGAAGACGCTAACCTTCTGCTAGAAAGTTATCCTGAATGTACAGGATAATGTGAAGATCGAACGTGCAGTGGTCACATTACTTGAGAGATTAAACCAGCATCTTGACAAGTAATGTGACCAACAACATGGTTTTAGCCAGAGGGTTGTCTTGGTGTCTTTTGAATTCACTGAATGTGTGAAAAGAATTAAGACTCCCTGGTTTTCAATTTACAACACAATTGGAATCAGTTATGGTGCTATTCGTGAGATTTATTCTTGCCTTTTTCATTAAAACGGAAAATCACTTGCCAAAATAATGTTCCTTTGCAATATCACCCTAATTTTATAAGGTAATAAGCAATGTCTGGAAGGGCCAAACCTTATTTCAATTTGTAATTTAATTTGAGTAATGGTACATGTATGAGGTTTGTTACACTCTGACTCATTCGATTACATTTGTCATTTTATCACTCAGTTTATAAGTTTAAATGCAAACCAGTTATACTTTTATTTTTACAATAACTTGTGCTACATTATAGTTGCATTATATTTGAACTTGGTTTTTATATTTACTGCACAAAATTGTAAGTTACTAAATTTACTTGCCACTAAGAAACCTGGAAACCTGGATTGCAAAAATGTATTTACTACTATTGTGTGTGTGTGTGGGGTGGGGGGGGGGGGGCGGGTGCGCTTATTATCTCCGCCTTAGCTGTTGCAACCCAACTACTGGGGGGGGGGTAATAAACAGATGTGGCATATATTCCTCGTGTCTACATTTGTTTTGCTGTTTTGCCAACTTATTGCAATTTGAAGAGATTCACTGAAGCTGAACTTGTGGATATATTTAATTTACTTTTTTTACTTTATAGTTATTATGTTTTATTAATGTACTTTTATTCAAACCCAAGAACAAGAATTTGTATTACGGGTTATACCTCGTTGAGGTATCATGCAGCTTTAAAAGTGTTTTTTAATTTTTTTTTTAATTTTTTTTTTTATAGATATGTGATGTATGACACATCACATATCTTAGAAAAAAAATACACTTTTAAAGCTGCATGATACCTCAACGAGGTGTAGCCCGTAATACAAAGTCTTTGTGATGATGCAATGTATTCAAACTTTCTTTTAAGAGTATACACATTTTGTTACACAGTTAAGTGAAGATAAAACCCAATTACATTGAAATAAATATTTTTGACAAGATTATATGATTTAATTTGCTTCATTTCTTTTGTTTTTACATGAAATGAAGCCTTAGTCGTGTGACTAATGTGATTAGTCATCATTTTGAATGACTAATGGCAAAAGTCAGATGACTAACGTTTAGTCATTTCAGACGTTTTTGGATTTAGTCACATGACTAATTAAAATAAGTCACATTTGACTAATATTTGTCTTGTATTTGACTAATTAATGTTAGTCATCAGGCTTGTCTGACTAATTTTTATTAGTCATTTCAGACGTAGGGCAGGACTAATTTTTATTAGTCAAAATGACTAATTTATGTTTACAGTGTAGGCGGTTGTATAAACATACCTTCATTGGATTCTGAATTGTCTGTCGCCTTGTTTTGCTTCAGCATTGCTTTCCTGACATACCTCAGCCTCTCTTCCAAGTAGCCTGTTGCTGGGCGATTCCTAGCTCCCTTCATAAACCAAGCTTCCTACAGATAAAAGAAAGATAGTTTTGCAACATCACAATCGTTTAGTATTAAATATCACACAAGCACAAGTGGAATATGGAAAAATATAGCTCTTCTGCGTCCCATATCCAACGACACCGAAGCCCGAGTTGGATATGGGACGCAGACGCGCTATATTTTTCCGTATTCCACGAGTGCGCGTGTGAACGAATTTATCATCCAGCTACCACAAGTCTTGCACGAGGGCACGTATGTACGCTCAAACAGCACCGTGAGACATGGGTTTGCAGCCATGGTATTGATCACTTGCACGACGTGGAACGAACCTCCATTTTAGCGCGCCTACCATATCCACCATTTAGGGAGTAAATTGTTTGTTGTGTACAGTTTGACTCCCAAAAAGGCGGACAGGGTATTCGCGTGGAGGCGCATTCCGCGTCGTGCAAGGGTCTATATGGTTATATGTCTCACGGCTGTTGACCAATCAGGATCGAGGATTTACGCATGCTGGATTATAATAAACATATCACATAGAAAATACAGCAGCTCGGCAGTATTTAGAAAAGTACAAACAATATTTGTAAAATAGACAGGGATAAAACTTACATATCCTTTGCCTTCTGAGTCTTTTAAGTATGGAAATGCTTCAGCTATGCTACCTGCCAGAGTTTCCTTCTCATATGCACTTGGCCTACATATATGACATGGATAAAATTGATTATAAATCAAAGTGTAAACTGGGGTGTTTAGTGCACCAAACTCAACGATTTGTGGTACCAGAATGTGGCTTTGGCCTGGCCAGTCGAGACACTTTACCAATATTACTTTGTCATTCAAATAGGACATTAAGCTGTATGTCATGTGTAGTGTGCACATTAAAGAACCTTGAAAGAGTGCGGTTAACCGTGGTATTTTTGGTTGACATCTCAAGCACAGTTGTTTACAAGTTTCTTTAGGCCTCCAAGCTGCAAACATTGATTAAATTTGCTTCTGAGACATCCTTGGTTTTATTGCAGAAATGTATAACAGGAGGAACATTGACTGCACAAGTTACCGGTATAAAGAAAAGTAAGATCTTTCTTTTGCATACTGTGGTATCGAAAACTATGAAACTCTAAAGATTAGAGTGGTCTTCAAAAAAACAGAGGGTAACATGATGCTCCAGTCAGCTCAAATTCACTCTATACTTGCTCCTATTGGTTTAATTTAGAGATTTCAGTCAGTATTTACTAATTACAGCAAACCTCTCTCATACAATATGTATTGGTCAACTCACTTTAATCCATGATGATCCATGAGATGTCCAACCAAAATACTAGTCATCTTGCATCTGTCTTTCTTGGGAAGAATCTTCTGCTTTTCTAAGCGACAGACTATATCCCTCCCACAAGATGATTTCTCAAGAATGTCTTTAGCATCCTGCATGATGAATAATGGGTCAAGGACAATTAAGTTAAAGTTGCATCACCCGATTTTGTGCCGATTTAACCCAAAATTTGTGTTTTGAATGTTAAATAGCTATTTTTATAGATTCGAAGTTGTAAACTTTCATTTGAGATACTGCATGTAAAAATCTGCCAATGATTAATTGCAGTTCATTAAACCTAAAAATTATTATTGTCGGACCCGACATTAATTCACGTACCATTAGCCATGTACAAACAAGTTTGCATGTTACATGAATTTTGTGCATTGTGCGTAGCATACGCAAAAGTTTGTTTATGTTTTCATTTTGAAACAGCATCATCTGTCAAAATTCGTTCGGAGAACAAATTCTAAATTTGTGGGTCTTTTGGCGAAAATCGGGCGATGCAACTTTTAAAAACATAACATAGGATTAGTTGAAGTAATTTAGTTGCAAATGCTAACAACAGCAGTTGACGAAATCAAAAGTTAAATTTCATTTTTGGCACATACACGTATGTGTGGATTGTCAAAGACATTTAAAATGCATGTACCTTTTGTTACTTTATAAATGTTTTCATATGATATGTGATGTTTCTTAAATGTTTTAATTGATTATACTATCAGAATCATTAGTAACTGACCATTCCACTAAAATACATATTATAAATTACATGTATATCACACTTAACTTGTTAAAGGAGGGGTAGGGTAAAGTATGCTCTTGAGAACTTCACTTTGCTGTTAGATAAAGCTATATTGAATGCATCTGCAAGGCCCTAAACAAAATAATTTTGAATTAGTTTTTTGCAACTTGTTAAGCACTTACAAGTGATGATAATCTGTGTTTCTTTGTGGGTGGCTGAACAATCTTTGAAGAGGCAGATGAACATGATGGTGATGTGTCTCCTTGGCGCTTGGTTCTATTTCTTGATGATGGATCATCACTCCCTTCACTGAAAAGGTCATCGATGTCAATAGTTGAGAAAGAGCCTGAGTTGTCCAGTTGTTCATCTTGCTTAAACTGTAAACAAATTATTCAAACAATATGGGAAATTAGCACAATTGTGTGATAAGCATTGTATACCCAGTGCTTTCCGAGTCCTGCGGAAAACATAAAACAAATCCACAGACTACTCGGGTGGGATCGAACACACGACTCCCTGCATTCTATAGAGCAGATGTCTTAACCACTAGACCATTGAGCGCTGAGCATAAAGTGCTTCATCGGTGTAGGGTATAAAACCAAAATAATATTAATGTTATCACATAGGATTTTGTGAGAATTTTAAATACGAATGAAACAAAATCAGGAGGGTAAAATGCATTAAGGTGCCGTTCACAATAGACCCTTTCACGGTAATATGCGCCATCTTGTTCAAGGGGCAGATTTGTTTATTTCGAACACGCGTTGCCGTCTGCGACTCGGCCATCGAACTTCACGCACGCCTCTGGAGGGGTGCGTGGAGTTCGAGCAACGCGTGTTCGAAATAAACAAATCTGCCCCTTGATCAAGATGGCGCATATTACCGTGAAAGGGTCTATTGTCAACATTTTCAAGAGCGTACAAACCGTATGCTGGGGGGGGGGGGGGTCTAGGGCCATTGTACGTTTTCTAAAATAAAATAAAATGTTGATTTTGTCAATTTGTATCATGCCAGCCATTGATGGCTAAACTCACAGTAATTGATCGTAGATTTTTACAAATTATAGTGGATTAGAATCGAGTGCCAAACATCCTCACAATCATCTTGATCGCACGTCAGTTTCCCATGCATGTCATGCATGAATTGACAGCGGAACTAGACTTGAAATCAATACGTTGTATGGGCTGAAAAGCCGTAATTTCCCTCCGTCAGCCGGGCCCAATTCGTACCTCTACTTACCTCGGCATTCTGTGCATAAACAAACACAATTCTCTACTGAAGTTTGCGTTGAATTTCTGTGCTGTGTATTAAGCTGACAACGAACTACTTCCTTCCGAGCCTTACAGAACCTGCAGGGATAGTTAGCTGAACAACTGGTTGTATAACCAAGCATGTCATGTAGTCCCAAATTGTCCCCAATCACTTGAAAGAGGACTGGTCTTACCACTTTCACAGAATCTCCATATGGAATCTTGATGCAATCTTCATTAACCTTATTCAAGTCTTTTACTATTGCTGAAAGAACACAATCTATTCCATACTTGGACAATATAGAGGACTTGGCACAGGCTACCAAGAAAATACTGCCTAAGACTGCTTGATATTTAGCAGGTAAACTAAGCACACTCATGTAAAATCCAGTTAGTTTGTGTATTCCCTTACGAGATCCCAAAGGATTGGCAGTTTCATATGCATCACTATATAGCAGAATTGGCAGCACAAGATTATCTGTTTTGTCTGCCGCAGTACTAACTTTCTCTTGAAAGAAACTACCATCATAAAAGGATTCTAAGATATCTGTATCTTTTGATGTTTTGTCTTCTAAAATTGCACTTAGGACTCCAGGTTGCTGCAGGAAAACTTGTAGAGTTTGTTTAATTGGTACATATTGATATGTTTCTCTTTGTTCAACTTGCTTAATTTGTCCTGTCTTATCAGTTTGTGATACAAATGTCTTTCCAACTAGTTTCTCTTCTGGGAGTATTAGGAGACCTTCATTTTGCCAGTGATCAAGTCGCTGATGTTGTGTTCTAAGTCCATTGAAGAGAGTGTTCAAACTTAACAACTTTTGTTGAAGTTCATCATAAACAACAGAATTGAAGACTTGCATCTGTGTGGCTTTTTTTTACAAAGTTGTTAACTTCATTTTCTATATATTTCAGCACGCCAAGGATAAGTTCCTCAACTTCCTTAACAACATTTTGTGTCACTGATAATGGAACGGAGGAAGCCTGCAGCTTTGAAATGAAAAGTTCAAACTCTCGCCTTAGGTCGATGGGCTCTTCATCTGATAGGTCTTCCTCACTTTCACTTGTGTCATTTGAAAATGTACTTTCACTAGTACTTGCTGGCAAAGAAACATGTATATCATCACTGACTTCGTCAGGTTCATTTCCAGGTGGAACTCCCTCATTATGTTTGGATATTAGGTGTCGCTTAAAAGACGAACAATAAAAGAAAGTTTCCACACAACCACCTTGGCTACAGATTATTTTTGTTTGGGAGTTAGCAGAAATATTGTGAATAAATTTCAGATGGCCAAAAAAAGATTTGATGTTTCCATCAATTGTGGTAAGACATCTAAAACATGTGAAACCCATGTTTCAAACACCAGTTAATGGAAGGTAGAGTTACAACTCACTTCTGCTCTCCAACCTTTAAGAAATTTGAGGAGGTTGCCAATCTTGGGTACAAGTTCTTGTATCGTTGCCTCATCAAGAAGCTCAAAAGCTGTCTTGTCGATCTGATGCTCTGTAAAAAGAAAGCAAACATCTTGTGAACAATTCTCAATACTTATTGAATGTCTTAAATACATTTGAATTGTTTTTCTTATTTGTGTATTGATGAAATTGTACACATTGTAATGGGACTTTTCGAAAATGGTGAGTAACAGCTTTCCAGTGGTCCGATTTTCTTAGACTTTCTTTTGGTCATGCATTATATCGAGTAGCACCAAAAACTGTTGAAAAACCTTTTGTAGGAATTATATTGGGGTTGGGTGTCTTTTTTCCTTAGATTGACCCGACTAAAAGGCAAATTGTTTCATGTTGTGTGACGTGTACTTAAAATACGTGTACGTTTACATGACACTTGTGTGCCACAAAAACAGCCGTAGCGCAATGGCGACGAGATAGAGCCTTTAGTTTAAATAATGCCAAATAATGTTCACAACCACAGGCCAAGTAAATGATAAAACGGACTCTAGTATTGCCACACAAGTACATGCAGTTTATTTACACAGTCACAGAAGCCCCAACCCAATTGAATAAATCTTTTTGACATTCTCAAGTCAATGCATCATGGAAAATGATGTAATTTACCCGGATGTGGATGACAAACAAACTATAATACTCGCGTTTTGTGTAGAAAGTATATGGTGCAACATGAGTTGCCGACTTACGTGTTGCGCCATATACTTTGTACACAACACGATACTTTCCCATGATGCATTAGAAGTTATGTCGAAAAGGTTTATTGACCCATGACTATACTAGCCTTGCATACGTACGTAGGCTAGGCTTACCCGATACCGAATTACTTGATTGTGACAGGTCTACAGGAAAAAGACCAGTGCTAAGCATAAGCTTTTATTTATATGTATAATGATTACTGCTTATTCATACCTTCAAAAACATTCAAAAGGTGCCCAACTCATGCCTATCTAGCTATCCGGCTGGTCCGCCGCGATGATGGCGGCGCAACCTAGCTTGTGGCGTATGGTGTGTATGCACGCTAAACAAGCAGTTGCAGGCTGCATGGCAAAACCAAGCTAGCGTCGCTATCACATGTACAGGAAGCGCGCGAAAGTGGCGATCGAATAATCCAGTCTCCCATCTTATGGTAAAAAAAAACACTCTTAAAAATTACCTAAACGCGCGATTTGCCCAACGCATTGGTAATAATTTTGGAACACTTCCAAGATTTATAGACAGCGCGCGAAAAACGTAACCACAGTGTGCTTAATTCTTTTTAAATTTGATAGGACTAGTGCATGTGTGAGGCACACACATTTTGTTTTTATTATATAAATGGGCGTAGGTCTAGGGCCTACGCAGACGGTATGATTCTAAACTAGAAGTGGAAATTAAATAATTAAAAGGTTGGGCATTAGCATTGTGCTCAGGTGACAATAACCACATTTAAAGAGATGGGCTAGCTGCATACGGCTGTCCACCATTAATACTACAACTCAGTGTTGGTCCTAATCTACCAAACTACAAGAAGGTCACCTTGGGCCTAAACGGTTAATTTGCCCAACAACCAAGCACTAACCTGGTTAATATATTTTTTTAAACAATATGATGAAGAACAAAAGACCTGTTGGTCATTAAATAACATTTATAATTTTCACTAAGAGATGGTTGAAAGGTTTTACCAAAACACCAACTAGGAAGGGAAGGTCAAACCTTGGGCTTAATGTCCTACCCAATTTGCCCAACAACAAAGCACTAATTTTATGTAATACATTTTACCATTATGATGGAGAACAAAAGACCATCGTTGGTCAATAAATAACGCCAAATTATTTTTACCAAGAGATGGGTGAAAGGTTTTAACAAAACAACAACTACTAAGAGAAGCTTGAACATTGGGCATGTCTCACCCAATAATATGTTAATTTTGCCCAACAACCAAGCACTAATTGGTTAATACATTTTTACCATTTTGATGGAGAACAATAGACCATCTGTTGGTCATTAAATTACGCCAAATTATTTTCACCAATGAGATGGGTGAAAGTTTTACCAAAACACCAACTTTAAGGGAAGGTTAAACCATCTGGGTTGGGCTTAATGCGGTTAACCAAAAATGGGTTACATTTGCCCAACAAATGGTAGTTAAGCATTGACCAACTCAACGCAGTGAGTTGGGTAAATATTTTCAACTTGTGACCAATAAAGTGATACATATTAACCAAACGTTGGTTAAAATGACTTTACCCATTTTTTTTTACCCAACGTTTTTAGAGTGAAGGGTTGAACAGAATGCTACACTTACAAAGGGTTACATTTTAACACCAGTTTTTAGAGTGTAACTGGGTGCATTTTAACATGTTGACCACAACCATGGTTTTGATGATAAATCTATACTAACTGCTGTTGCAAGCTGCACTCTCACATAGAGGGTTGCTAAGGACGCTAGCTGCTTGCTGCACTTCACAAAGGGTTACTAGGATGCACAAGTGATTAATCTAATGGCCTATAGTGTATTGTGATGATGTAACTTTAAGTCAAACTTTACAGACTTTTCCATAGCAAAAACAGGGGTGTTTTATGAAACTTCTCACAATCAGCAGGCGTGCGAGCTGCCTTATCTGTTGCGATGCTATTTGTGCCCGGTTAACACTGTTCTGTTGTAGCACATAGTGGCCGAATTTCATGACCAGGTGATCATTCTGGCGACTAGTGAAATGTCATCTGCTTTCATTGTGCAGATCACATCGGCGAAGGTCATGCACAGGGCCGGATCTACCATATGGGCACTTTGGGCACGTGCCCAGGGGCCCCTGGGCATCAGGGGGCCCTCCATGGTGGTCGAAAAAAAAATTGATTTTTTTTTTTTTTTTTTCCAAAATTGTTTTTTCCCAAAAATGTTTTTATCTAATTTATTTTATTTATCTAATAGATAAAAAAAAGTTATCTAATCCGAATCCGTCCACCCCCCCCCCCCAAATAAATTAGTCAAAATGAGTGTTTTATTGTTGGTGAGAATGCTGCTGGAAAGTGCCGATTGTGTGTTAAACCAGTAACAATGGGCTAGATTGGCTGTTTGATGTTCAAGGACCTTGAACATCAAACAGCCAATCTGAGCCAATCTAGCGCAAGGTGGGTGGGCCGTGTGACGTCAGGTGGAGAGGCAGGTGGTTCTGTAGGTCAGGTGTTATCACTAGTGAACGCGCTAAAATCAAAGCAGGAAGCAGGATAAAATGGACACCAGTAAACAAAAGCCCAGTGGGGCTGCCAAGAGAAAGAAAAGAAAGGAAAAGGAGGAGAGTGAAGCGGCCACATTAAAAAATGTATCACTAATAAGTCGCTTTTTCAAAAAAGCAAAACAAAGTGAAGAAGAGAGCGGTGGAAATACAGATAACATTGAGGATGGTGATGTAGTGGAGCAAAACGTAAGCCTGGATCTGGAAGCTTCAGCTTCTACCAGCAGCAGCATAGTTGCACAATATGTTGATAGTGATGAAAATAATAATGATATGATTAGTGATGATGAAAATGGAGAAGAACCGGACGAGGAAGACGGGGATGATGAAGACAATGACCAAACTCAAATGGTGGCAAACATTACTTCCAGTTCAAGCTCAGGG
>CM055816.1:81619830-81679145 GCA_029582265.1 Zoroaster sp. YZ-2022
GAGGTTAGCTGAAAGGAAAGAAAATATCCATGGTGAAGTTGGGGCGCCAGTAATCCTCCAGACATATGGTGTCACTAGTTTCCCACGAGGTCAGACCGTGTACCGTCAATTTATGGCCAGGGCTCCGCCGGCTGAGTTTGCAGGTCCGCATCCCTCCGGGTGATGTTACAGTGGCACATGTCCGGCCAATCCCAACACCGTCCTTCACCATAAAATATGTGCAACACCATCAAAATCAGAGCTTACTATAAAGTTATATACAATAATATACAGTTATATATTAATATTACAGTTGTATATATTTTATAACCTGGTAAGAATTATGTTTTTGTCCCAGAAGATGTTTTAATGTCATTTGTGTATTTGATAGCTTGAGGTTTTTTTGAAGAATGTGTCTTTGGGTGTTATATTTAGGGCAATTAAGTAAAAAAAATTCAACGTTTTCGCGGGTATTACATAGTTCACATAATCCATCGGGGTGTTTGCCGATTTTATAGAGAAAGTCTTTTAGTGCTCTGCATGCCCTAGACGTAATCGGTGTGGTATAACTTCTTCTCGCCGTTTCATTCTCCATGTTGAAAAAGGTGAAAGAAAGGTCATAATCAGAATTTAGATAATGGTGGGATTTGGAATTGTCTTTTCCAATTTTCTTTGAGTTGGTTTTTAAGAATATGTTTAATTTCGTTATTTGATAGTGGAATATGGTAATCAATATAATTTTTCTGGGTGTGATTTGGCAATTTGGTCTACTTTTTCATTTCCCGCAATTCCACAGTGGCCGGGAATCCATTCGAAAATAACAGTGTTTCCTTGATGTTGAATATTAATTAAAATATGACGTATATCGCAAACAATTTTATTTTGTGGGATTGGTTTGGAAATGGCTTGAATGGCGCTAAGACAGTCACTAAAAATACATGTGTGTAGAGGTTTGACGTCTTCAATCCATTCTAGGGCGAGTAGTATGGCAAAGAGTTCTGCAGAGAATATGGATATTCCGTTATTGAGTCTAGTATTTTTAGAATATTTTAATTGTGGGATATAAATTCCACATCCGACTGTATTCGAGGTAGGGTTATAAGATCCGTCAGTATATATTTGAAGCGAGTTTTTCCAGATTGTGTTAATGATTTCAGTACTAATATAGCATTTATGGTTGATATTAGATATGTGGGCCACTTGTGATAAAATTTCTGAAGATATGATAGGATTGTAATAATGCCAGTAAGGGAGAATGACTAAGCACCTGTGCTGCCTTATTTACTCTCAAGTTCTGGTGTTGCCAGCAGCAGGGTGTGGGTTCGAGCCCCGGTCGTGACACTTGTGTCCTTGAGCAAGGTACTTAACCATAATTGCTTCGTCCTTCGGATGGGACGTAAAGCCGTAGGTCCCGTGTGTTGTATAATGCACGTAAAGTGGATTGTCGTGCGGTCTAGCACACTGAACTCAAGTTCTGGTGTTGCCAGCAGCAGAGTGTGGTTCGAGCCCAGCCGTGACACCTGTGTCCTTGAGCAAGACACTTAACCATAATTGCTTCTCTCTCCACCCAGGGGTTAAATGGGTACCTGTGAAGGCAGAGATGGTTTGCTCTATATGCGCTAGAAATGGCAGCAATTGAGCTGTATACTCCCCAGGGAGCTGAGATGGTTTCAGGAATGATTTATGAGCCTTATGAGCCTTATGAGCAGGGATAATAATATAATGCGCCTTGAGCGCCACTTAGTTGGTGGATACGTGCGCTATATAAATCTATACATTATTATTATTATTATTATTTTGGAGAAGCTTGAGAGCTCAAAGTGCCCTTTTGTGAGTTTGTGCGCTTTTCTGATTGCCAATTGTGAATCAAATTCATAGAAATTACGAATATGTGTCCACCTGATGTGTTTGCCACCATCTTTTCCATTGATATGGAAGATATATTTCTCCAAGTTAGATCTTGTGTTTTTTAACAAGTGTGGTGGGTCATGCAAACAGAAGATTTTGTCCTCCCCATGGACGAAGAAAGGCTGCTTTTCTGTTACTGAAAGGAGTTTATAGAGTCGAACATTGCTGGACCCTTGGTCACATACAACAGCCTTAGGTTGCAGTCCAGTGTCTTTTACATTCTGAATGCATTCGTTGAGCAATTTCTTCAGGTTTTCAGCACGTGTGGCATCTCTTGATAAAAAATAGCCAATGGGCTGTTTCCACTTGCCAATCAAATCCTAACCATGAACACAAGAGCATGATTTGCAGGCTTTGATGTTTTACCCAATGAGCCAAAGTCTTCAAATCCCTCCACCGCATCTTCTGTGATATTGTATGACAGGCCTGCACGTAGACTCATTTCGTCAAATGTGATGACACATAACTTATTTTTTTCCCGTCATGCCAGTTACTTTGTCTCTAAACAGTTCAAATACCTTGGGAGGAAAGCCAGACCTTACTTCCACATTACTCAACCATTTTCGGAGGAATGACACAGATGGAAGTGTGAAAATACGTAGACAGAATTGGTAAGCACAAAGACTCTGGTGATAAAGGAAAAGTGCTATTACTTTGTCTTTGTAAGTCCATCTCCTGCCTTTAGCCTCGCAACGCTGTGATGAATTCCGCAATTGAAATGCAAAGAGGGTCAATGCTGGCTCTTCTAAAAAAGCACTTGCTCCTTTGATTAAATCACTGACTGACTGCGACTCTCTGCTCACTTTGTCCATTGACCTTTTCAGCTGTTGCACCATTTTCTTCAGTCTAAATGTTCGAAGGCGCTCTTTCTTGAGCAGTTTGCTGTTCTTTCCTTTGGATGCATGATCATCGATGGCACAAGATGATTCATATGATAACAATCTCCTGGAACCATCTTTGTAATTGTTTTCAGGAACTTTAAAATATATATGGTCAGTCACATTGTCAGCCACTGCAAAGAAAACAGAGAGGCAAATGTCTTAATGTTACAAAATATAAATTACAGCGGGACCCACCGCTACATGAGACTCCAACTGGCCTCTCATCATTGGGCAAGCTCGATGGTCGAGTGGTTAAGATATCTGCTCTAAAATGCAAGAGCTTGTGGGTTTGAGTCCTTTGGAAAAGTAAGAAACCCAGACATTGATTTTTCTCTTCCAAATACTCCATGGTTAGCATAGAAGTACATAATGGTTAACATAAACAAACAGGTACACGTGTGTATGTACATGTATGCAGTGTTGTAATCGAGTCCTTTTCTGAGTCTGACGCAAATACAAAAATAAAAGTATAAGGTGGTACAGTTGGAATCATGTCTGAGTAACAATACTGTGAGCTCTTAGCACATTGACTTTCAAGAAAGAACAGCAGTATGAGTGTTTAAAAAGACAAGTGTGCTGTATATAGGGGCCAACAGAAATATTTGCAACAGGACTTGGACTCAAGTCGAGTCCTTTTGCTTAATTTTGTCTATTTACAGCACACTTGTCTTTCCAAACACTTGTACTGCTATTCCTTCTTGAAAGTCAATGTGCTCGGACCTCACAGTCTTGTTACTTGATTCTAACTGTGCCATCTCATATTTCAGCATTTGTGTCGGACTCGGAAAAGGACTCAACTACAACACTGCGATGTATGAACATGTACAAAAGAAGAAAGAAATTATTCTATATTATTTATACCTTCTTGCTGCTTTGGAGCTTTTGGTGTGGAGATGTCCTCACTCTTCCTCTTAAGTGGCCTACGTGGGGTGGACAGAAGTTTGGGTGGATTTGGCACCTTGAATATAGTTGGAACTGCATTCCAGTTCAGTCTGTTTTTAGTCAGTTTGTTGGAGAACTGTTCAAGTTTAAAGTGTTCTGAGCACAAACGGCAGTTTGTTGACAAATACAGAGGAGTTCTGTTCAGCAGATCAACGCGACGAGTTGTGGACCCACTGCTGACATCTGCAAAGAAAAAATGGGTAAAAAGGTATGTTAAAAATGAAATCAAAACTAACATTATGGGTCATACTAAAAGCTGACAACCCACTGACAACCCTTTCATCCGCCGACAACCTAACACAAAAATAAACTCAGGCTGTAACAGAAACTCTGTACTTAAAGTGCCTTGGACAGCATTGCACTGTTAAAACTTACAGGAAAATATGTTGTTTTGATCACAAAAATTGATTTTATGGATTGAGTACTATTGGCTGCCATTTTGCTGCTTAATGTCACCGGATCAGACCATTATGCAGAGGGTAAGCAATACACAACTTTGCAACGTAAATGTTTAACGATCGGCGCCACTAATTTTAAAACATCATCATAACACCAAGTTTAATACTAATTTTAAAACATCATCATAACACCAAGTTTAACACTAATTTTTGGTTACGTTAAACAATTTAAAAAAAAAATTGCCTAATAAGTAATATTACTAATAAAAATAATGTTCTATCCTACCTGTAGGACTGAAGGCAGCTATTATCTATAGCAACTGGTTGGATATTTTAAAATCTCTGTGACGTAGTTTAGTTAAGTGTAACTGCTGGCCGATAAACATGAAGGAGATACACCGCAGAAATAAACCACTCATGGAATCCTCATGTGATATACTGTCACTGATAGTCAACTTGTTTATTTCTGGTTCCTGGTGTATCTTAAGTCCTTGTTTCTGGGTTTGGTTCATTTGGTTTAGTTTATGCTGTAAATATGAGAACAAAGCAATAATACATATATCAGTCTCAAAAATATACTGGTACATTGTACAGTCAAGTATAGCTACAACCACAGTTATATTATTCTAGTAAAGGCTTGACATAACAACTTTATATGCAACTGCCCAGCTTACAGCTATAGGCACAGTACCCACACTTTGCATTTACATGTATATGTGTGTGTAATCATTGGAAAGACCTTAAACGATGACCTAAATCCTAAATATTTGGATGCCAATAACAACTACTACACCACATATTATTCCTGCCTTGTTGGGCTCATAAACACTATAACATCTTTAAACACAACTCACCCAGTTCAGGTTACACAAAAGTCAGGATTCCCGGAACAAATGGAAATTTGCAGTGCCAACTGGCACACCCTGAACATTAACAAAATGGGGTTTTGGCAAAAGGTCAGGTAATGAACAGCGCCACCAATCTAGTTCTGAAAACTTTACAAACGGTGAGTTCAAACAGCGCCCTCATGTGTCCAAAATGGGCTAGTTCCAACATGGCCGCCCCCAAATTTCTTAAGGAAATTTGCAAAGGAGCTTTAAAAACATAGAACAATAACCTGCATATAATATAAACTTTAAGGCACTGTACTAGATAGACACCTAAAAAAACTGAGCATTTCCCGGAGCTTAATCACTGCTTGGTTCACGACAAGTATAGAACCTGAAGGGAACATGAGCGCGAGTGAGTAGCACCTTGCTTACGGCAGATGAGTCCTCTTCCTCAAACTTGGACAACCTCACAAGCCTTGATACAGGTCGCTTGTAGGTCCGATCGCCCACCTTCACATTGACAGCTCTGACTCTGTCGTCACTGCTAGGAAGTAGCTCTGACACTGTACCAACTGGCCAATGAGAACGGGTAAGTTGGGGATCTGCTATCATCACCACATCTCCGACGGAGAGATTGTCAACCTCTCGATTCCACTTCTGGCGTGTCTGTAAAGTTGGCAGATAGGAGCGTATAAAGTGACGCCAGAAATGGTCTGCCAGGACTTGACTATAACGCCAACTGCGACGGCCCTCATCGTAGACCACCATGGGAAGTGCAGGATCCCGCCGCCCCATCAGAAGCATGTTGGGTGTAACTGGATCGACGTCTGCCACCTCAGCTGATGCGTATCCGAGTGGCTTGGAGTTCATAATGCCCTCAGCTTCGGTCAAAACAGTGCGCAGGACAGGTTCAGGGACAGTGCAGTCTCCAAGTACTCCTCTGAGTGCAGCCTTGACAGAGCGTACCTCACGTTCCCAGAGGCCGCCGAAATGAGGTGCATTGGGCGGATTGAACCTGAACAACACCTTGTACATTGCAAGGCGCGTAACCAGCTCTGGCTCCATCTCCTTCAAGGCATTCTCGATCTCTGTTGCAGCACCTGTAAAGTTAGTGCCACAGTCACTGAGCAGCTCAAAAGGGACTCCTCGGCATGAAGCAAACCTCCGGTATGCCATCAAGATGTGATCCGCATCCATTTTCTCCAGAAGTTCTAGATGCACAGCACAGGTCGTCATGCACTTGAACACAAGGCCCCAGCGTTTCTCCTGTCGCCGTCCAATTGTGACAGTCATGGGACCGAAACAGTCCATTCCTGTTGAGTAGAACGGAGGTTTGTGTAGTCGTAAGCGGGATCTTGGCAGGTCGGCCATACGTGGGACTGTGGGTTTCACGCGCCAGCGTCGACATTCGGAACAGGCTCGGAGTACACCCTTGACAGCACTGCGCCCACGAATGATCCAGTAGCGTCGACGAAGATAGGCAAAAACTTGCCCGGTGCCAGCTTGATGACTGAAATGGCTATCAGCATCCTTAATAAGGAGCTTGGTAACTGGGTGATGCTGGTCCAGGACAATTGGATGTAGCTCGAAATCAATACAATCCTGTTGAGGCACTTTCCTTAGGCGACCACCAACTCTGATCAACTTCTCAGTTCCATCTAGCCCTGGTGCGAGTTGTAGGAGGCGGCTTTCCTTGGATATCTCCCTACCAGCCTCAAGAGCAGCAATCTCTGCCTGGAAATGATCCATCTGTGCCCGCTGGAGGAGCTGATTCTCAACATTACGTGTCTGGTCGGGTGAGAGTGCACCGCTCCCCTCATCAAGTGTATACAGTTTCTGACCCAATGCATTCACCAAGTCAGTCCAAGTCTCATAGGCCGTCAAATCAAGATCACTCACTGGGCCGGTCACGGTCACCCCACAGAAAAAGGCCTTCCTAATCTCACTTGTATCAGCAGATGATGAAGCACGGGTCTGGGCAAGGACTGGTGCACTCTCACTCGGCCAGGTGTCTAGTGGACCAAGTAGCCATGATGGTCCTTCACTCCATCGGGAGCCCTTCCCTAGCTCTGAGACTGACAATCCGCGAGTTATGTCATCCGCAGGGTTGTCTGTGGTCCGCACGTAGCGCCATTCCATGCCATCGGTCAATGTCTGGATTTCAGCTATGCGAGTGCCAACGAAGACATTGAATCCGACTGAATCCATGTCAGCACCGTAGTAGAATCACTCCACATCATCACATAATCTAACTCGACAGTTAGGGCTTGGCTGATGAACTGAGCCAGCTGTGCACCAACGAGAGCAGCCATCAGTTCAAGACGTGGCATGGAGGTCAGTCGCTTCGGTGCCACTCGACACTTGGCAGAGCATACTGATCGAAATGTCGAGTTGTACCTCCAGTTCTTTTCAGAACTAATTACTACGCAATTGAGCATTTCACATGGTGTCACCGCAATTAGTCTTACTTATCCTCCTCACCATGCAAAGCTACAAATTTTACCTACTCTAATTCTAATCAACGTGTAACTATATAAGTTTTGAGGCTTTGCATGGTGGAATATCGATATCGTTTCGGTTTGCGGTAACACCATGTGTTTATCTCAACTAACACGAAGTTGAGGTGCAGGTTCTGAAAAGAACATTATCGCACAACTCGTGAAGTCCCCATGGTTCTCCCTGAACCATATTTCTCACTTAAGGTCGAGATACGAGTTGTGCGATCAGGTTCTATTCACTTCGCGTTAGTTGAGATAAACACATGGTGTTACCGCAAACCGAAACGATAACCTGTAACTAAATAACAGTATAAACTGAATTTGAATTTGAATTTTATTAAAAATGGCAATTATCGTGACCCGAAGGTCAAATTGTAACGCCAGTACAACAGTAAAAAGAGTTATTAAAAATATAAAAATACACACATATTAACACCAAAGTAATTAATATAAGAAAAGCAGATTAAACTAGTGTAAAAACAACAGTAACTAGATATAAGTTTTTGTCACAACAAAAACAAGGTGTTCGGTTGAAGTTAAAATGGTTACGTCATCAATTCGAAGTGTTGGAGAAGTCAAATGTTAACGTCTGTTGAAGTTCTCGCGAGAAGTTTATCTGAATACAATACAATACTGAATTTAGAAATTATTTTAATATTAAACTTTGACTTCCGGTTTGGACAGGAAGTAAGGTCAAATTGGGGTCACCTTTGTGTAAATACTTTTGACAATTAACAATCTGTACAATGGTACAAAAATGTCAATTTACCTCCTGTGTTTGTTGAGATATTATTTTTTTAAATATTAAACTTTCACTTCCGGTTTGGACAGGAAGTAAGGTCAAATTGGGGTATAAATATTTTTTGACAATTAACGATCTGTACAATGGTACAAACATTTTTAATTTACTTCTTGTGGTTGTTGAGATATGATTTTTTTAAATATTAAACTTTGACTTCCGGTTTGGACAGGAAGTAAGGTCAAATTGGGGTCACCTTTTTGTAAATATTTTTTGACAATTAACGACCTGTACAATGGTTTAAAAATTGTGAATTTACCTCTTGTGGTTGTTGAGATATGATTTGTTTTAATATTAAACTTTGACTTCCGGTTTGGACAGGAAGTAAAGGTCAAATTGGGGTCACTTTTTTGTAAATAGTTTTGACAATTAACGATCTGTACAATGATGCAAAAAATGTTAATTTACCTCTTGTGGTTGTTGAGATATGATTTTTTTAAATATTAAACTTTGACTTCCGGTTTGGACAGGAAGTAAGGTCAAATTGGGGTCACCTTTTTCTAAATATTATTTGACAATTAACGATCTGTACAATAGTGAAAGAATTGTGAATTTCTCTCTTGTGGTTGTTGAGATATGATTTTTGTTAAATATTAAACTTTGACTTCCGGTTTGGACAGAAAGTAAAGGTCAAATTGGGGTCACCTTTTTGAAAATATTTTTTGACAATTAACGATCTGTACAATGGTGAAAGAATTGTGAATTTATCTCTTGTGGTTGTTGAGATATGATTTTTTTAAATGTTAAACTTTGACTTCCGGTTTGGACAGGAAGTAAGGTCAAATTGGGGTCATGTTTTTGTAAATATTTTTCGACAATTAACAATCTATACAATAGTGCAACAAATTTCCATTTACCTGTTGTGGTTGTTGAGATATGATTTTTTAAAATATTAAACTTTGACTTCCGGTTTGGACAGGAAGTAAGGTCAAATCGGGGTCACTCACAACTCGAGTTTCATCTACTTGTTAAGTTCTAAGTACATGCCAAGTTTCAAGTTCGTGTGAAGTTTGCAAGTATGTGTTTTTTTGCGGACAGTCACGGGGGAGAAGAAGAAGAAGAAGAAGAAGTAAAACTAGACGGCAGTGTTTGTGATAATACAAACACATAGGTGTTCGAGTTTTGTCAGGGCAGTGATGATGACGTCAGAATGTTTTTTAAAGAAACTTTGCATCATTTTTTTTAAATATTAAACTTTGACTTCCGGTTTAGACAGGAAGTAAGGTCAAATTGGGGTCACGTTTGTGTAATTATTTTTAGACAATTAACAATCTGTACAATGGTGCAAAAACTGTCAATTTACCTGTTGTGGTTGTTGAGATATGATTTTTTTTAAATATTAAACTTTGACTTCCGGTTTGGACAGGAAGTAAAGTCAAATTGGGGTGCTATCAGCAATTATGATTAACTGTTTTGTTCAAAGACACAAGTGTTACGACCGAGATTCGAACCCAAGTTGGGTAAACTCGACTGCTTGGCCACGACACTCCATGAATAATGTAAGTTCAAGTGTTGGTATATTGTGGAATGCTCACTTGATGTTTAATGTAAACTGTTTATTTTTGGCCAGTGTTACCTTCTTAACATGAATTGCATTTATGCAGATATCATTGTTTGTGATGGGGGGGGGGGGATAACTTGGATTTTTGTATAATACACACTGACACTAATATTGGTAAATGTGTAAAAGGTATTGTTTGTAATGGAGGAGGGAATATAACTTGTATTTTGGCATACCCCGCGTACATGTGTACACATGATAATAATACTTGATAGTTTATGTAAAAAGCATTGTTTGTGATGGAGGTGAGAAGATTGTAATTTGTGGCCGACATATTTTGTTTCTGGCCAGTGTCTTAACATGCATTGCATTTATTCAAATAGCATTTTTTGTGATGAGGGAGGGAAGATAACTTGTATTATGGATAAATGTGTGATAAATATGGACTTTTGTAATAATTACCCACCTCTGTATTAAAAACAACTTGTAGCATCCACATTGCCCAAACAATATATGTTTAAAAAACAAGTGTAGACTTCCATAGGTAATGACCGATAATGAGCGTTTTGTTCGGGTACCTGGTACAGTCTTGAATTTGTGTAAAAAGCATTGGGGGGTATAACCGATATTATGGTGTACATATTATACAGTACTCACAGAGTATTATTTGTGATTTAAAAGATAAATTACTGTTTGTTAATTATTTCGTTTGTAACTGTTTGTGTGTTGTATTCAATAAAAAAGTAACATTTGAAATGCTTTATTTGTATGTGTCATTTATTATGATGCTCATTGTCAAACTTAATGCTTTTTCACTAGTTCTTACGAAAAAAACCTAAATAAATAAAGTTGATGTTTGTTTGAAAATAAACATTAGGTGTTTGATTAGGTGTTATTGCGACATAAACTATATAATTATTTGAGTTTGTCTTGAAACAAACTCTAGGTGTTTGGGTTTGAGAAGTATGTATAAGTCACAAGCAAACAATTAAATAATACCATTGTTAACACAAAACATAAAAAAGAGCTTTATGTATATTTGATTTGAAATTGGGGTTTAGACAGTAAGTAAGAACAAATAAGGTCAGTACCAATTTTAAAAATTATACGCATGAGGTTAAGTCTGATATTATAGGGCTAACGTTTTACATTACTGCTGACGATGACAAAAATAACCGTGATCTCAGACAAAAATAACCGTGATCTCAGACTTGGAATCAAGTCTATAAAAGCTCTAGATAGCTTGTTGAAATGGCGGCCGTGTGCATCCTGGGTTATTTCCACTGATTCGTCGAGTCGCATGTCTTTTGCGCCCGTCAATTGTGTTCTGCTATCTTTGTCCGCGCGCGCCCCTGGAGTACTAGCACTAACACAAGGGGCCATATTTTACCACATGAGGGCGCTGTCCAGTTTTCTTTTGGGGTATCACTGTGATGCAGTGCTCTACAGAGCAATTCATGCTGGAAACTCTTCGTAAAATAGCGTACATTTCGCAACATGAACCCTCCACAAAAGTATGATTGTTTTCTCACAACTTCTATTCATCAAAAATGTTAGTACATAATCTGTACACCCAATTAGAAGCAGAGCCCTGCCAAGAAGTAAGTTATGGCGCCCTCATGCTGTCATAAATGCAGCCAATAATCGGACGCGCGCGCACACTAGTCATCGGACCAAGACTTCCACAACTAGCTCAAGTTGCAAGTAGGCCTACATGTACATAAAAGTCGTAGCCAAACGTAAGTATGAAATATATTGTTTATTTTCGGTAAATAATAGTAAAGTTAGTGTTCTAGTGAGACCATGGAGGAATAGGTTAACGTTCAGACCTACTCTTTTAGAATAATATAATTAAAAGTAATTTCAGTGTCAACGTGTCAACATGTATTGATGTAATTCTTGGTTCTACAGAAATTGCTTAGAAATGAGTGAGCAGGTTTATAAAGTAGGTCAATATGTATTGGTTGATCACCCATCTTTCTCTTGGGTCTGTGGTAACTGGGCTTGCAAAATTTGAATCTTCATTTTTTACAACTGGGAACATTGAAACTTCAAATATGTTTAGCCAACTGGCATCTATAATATATCATCTGATCTTTCTGAGATAATCTCAGATGAAGTTGCTCACGATTTTGGATTGCCGATTAATGCATCTACACCCAATCATAAAAACCAAGAAAGACTAAGTAGTAAGAGTGTAGACCAAAAACTGGGAAGCATTTTTCCAAGCAGCAACGAAACCGGCATGAACATAGACACTCGAAATTCTAAACCTCAATTGCCAGAGTATAAAGGGAAAGAAAGCAAATTTGCAAGGCTTGATAGATGAGGAAAATGCCGACATCATAGTCAGCATTGAGTCATGGCTCAAGAAAGACATAGCCTCAGGAGAGATATTTGCACCCTTTTATCAAGTTTTCAGGAAAGACAGGAAATCTGACTCCCATGGGAGAGTATTCATTGCTGTTAAAAATACTTACATAGCCACAGAAGAAAAATATTTGGATACAGACTGTGAACTCATCTGGATCAGTGTTCATGTCAAAGGTTTAAAACCTGTTTATGTTGGAGCATTCTATCGCCCTCCATCATCAGATATAAATTACCTCAAAGAACTGGACTTGTTTATTTCAAGAATACCACAAACTGCTTCAATCTGCTTCAATTAGTAAATCCATGTTAGACATAGCTGGTGACTATAATTTGATGCAAATAATCAAAGATCCCACTAGGGAAACCAATATTCTGGACTTATGCTACATGTCAAATTGATCTTTGGTTGCAAATCATCATGTAACATCAGGTATCAGTGAACATGATGTGGTAGTGGTCAACGCAAAGTTTACAACCAAAGCAATTAAACCTCCAAGAAGGAAAATATACCTTTATAAAAAGGCTGATTTCAGTGACATTGATGGACTTATCTCAAACTTCAAGCAAACTCTGACTGACGGTTATATAGCCTCGGTTAGCACCAACACACTTTGGACTCAATTCCAAGAAGTTTTCCAGGCAGCTGTTAACAAATATATACCCACTAAGATAAGTTCAACAAGGTTTAATTTACCCTGGGTAAATCAATGCACCAGGCGTACCATACGCAGAAAACGGAGACTGTACAACAAGGCCAGAAAATCTGGACGCCCTGCTGATTGGCAGAAGTTTAAGTGCTTGCGCTGCTGTATTGACAGAGGTATGAGGAAGACTCACCAGCAATATGTTAATGAGGTAATAGGAGAGAGCCTTAACAGTGATAATACAAATCCTTTTTGGAGCAATAACAAATTTACCAGTCAGGAGGTCTTCGGCATATCATCTTTCACTTCTATGGGATGTTGTGTGTCACTTGCTGCTGACAAAGCCCAGGCTTTAAACAAAAAATTCTGCTTTGTCTTTACAAAGGAAAACCTGAATGACTTTCCTGTCTTAGAACCAAATGACATCCCAGATTTACCAAATATCATTGTAAACACAGCTGGTGTAGAAAAACTTCTTGCAGATATAAAATCCAAGAAAGCCTCAGGACCTGACCAGATTTCTGCCAGGATTCTGAAAAGCTGTGTGTTAAGTTTGGCTCCTGTGTTACAGAAATTTTTTCAGACGTCTGTGGATACTGGAACACTACCAGAGGAGTGGTTAAAGCAAATGTTATATACAAAAAAAAGGTGACCGTACAAACCCAGCCAATTATAGACCGGTGTCTTTAACTTCCATTCCATGCAAGATCTTAGAGCACATTATTCATCGACATATGTATGATGGACCACTTGGACAAACATAAAGTTCTCTTGCACCACCAACATGGCTTCCGCCAAGGTAGATCATGCAACACATAGCTAGCAGGACTAACTGACGACATTGCAAAGATCTTAGACAACAAAAGCCAGGGTGACTTGATTGTTTTGGACTTCAGTAAGGCCTTCAACACGGTCCCCCACCAGAGATTATTACGCAAGTTGGAGCACTTTGGCATCAAGAACAGCCTTCTCTACTGGATAAACACCTTTCTTACCAATAGATACCAGTGTGTACAACTTGAAGGGGAGACATCATCAGAATCTCAAGTTACATCAGGAGTGCCCCAGGGAAGTGTGTTGGGGCCACTGCTCTTTGTACTAGACATCAATCACTTGCCAAAAGCTGTCTCTTCAAAAATTAGACTGTTTGCAGATGACTGCCTAATTTATTGGGAGATTACAAATAACCAGGATAGTCAGCTTCTTCATAATGATGTTGATTCTCTATGCCACTGTGAGACATAATGGCAAATGTCATTCAACTCAATAAAATGCTATGCCATGCATGTCAGTCATAATATATCAAGCCTATCATCCATGATTACAACATGAATGGAAAAAGTAGAAACAGTAGACAGTAGACCAGTAGATTATCATCCATACCTTGGAGTGGAGATTAGCAAAGATCTCAATTGGGCATGCCACATACATGTAAATCAAGTCACAAGTAAAGCAAACAAAGTGCTGGGTCTTCTAAAGAGAAATATCAACTCATGCAGCAAACCAGTCAAGGAAAGTACTTACAAAACCCTCATCAGGCCGAAGCTTGAGTACTGAGCATCAATATGGGATCCTTACCACAAAAACTCCAAAGCATCCCTAGAGAAGATGCAACGCCGACCTGCTCGCTTTGTGCTAAATGACAAGAGTAAGAAATCAAGCGTCACTAGTATGCTGTCAGACCTGAAAAGGGAATCAAATATCGTTGCACCAAATTTCGCCATCTTTAAGGAAGTTCACAACATTACTCCATCCAATGTAAATTTTCGTCAAAACAATGTCATTTCTACTAGACTACAAACAGGGCCTCATATTCTGGAAAGACCACCTTTCAACAAGAACTGTTCCCAATATTCATTTTATCCGCAGTCAATTCGAGAATGGAACCTCATCCCACCAGACGTTCATGCTCAACCAGGCATCAAGTATTTCAGAGATAAATTGGATGAATTAAATGTTGATGAGTTCGTCCAAAAAGCTCACTACAAAATGTACATGTATAGTTGCCTTCGCCACACTGACCTATGTGTTATAACCACCATCTGGTGGTGTTTGCATAGTATCCAGAAGAAGCAGAAGCAGAAACAATGTCAGAGTAGGCTTATGCCTATGCTAGTAGTTGTCAGGCAGGGGCAAGCACATGGTCCCAAGTGTAGTCACAATAACTGAAACCTGGTTCCTCCCGACGGTCGTAGACAGCTGTGTTTTTACATGGACTGGCATTTTGTGGTTTTTTTAACTTAGCATTTTTCAGTAGGGGGACATGTGCATTGTTGATGCAGTTAAACCATGCTGAGGAAACATTGGAACTAATCTGTTTGTAATACATTTTTGATGATTCAAGCAGATAAAAAATAAAGTAAAGATGGATGATTTGTTCAATGCACTGTTGAGCTAATAGTCCCGCAGTACATTTGTAATCCTACAGCATAATTCTACACAATAAAAATTCAGTGCTGCGAATAAAAAAGGAAATAAATTATCTTACAAAGGGTGCAAATTTATGTTAAACTCTGTTAGTGGGACTCGTCTCAGATTTGGTTATATTAATTGCTAACAATGACATACTTGTGGAAGTTTGCTCCATACAGAAATTACTGAAAAAACACCAATATTTTTGGTGACCTTTGACTTTGGCAACCTCATTATCTGTTACTGAGAAGAACTTTATCTCTTTAATGTTTTTGCAAACCCATTTATACATGTACACTTGGTAGACTGATTTGTTTTGTTGCTGTTAGCTACAAGCTTGCTCTTGCTATCAGTATTGTATTTACATTGTAATATCCATTGTAAGTCAAGCCAATGCTACTATGTCCAGTAATATTGGATTCTATATTGTTAAGTAACGGGTTAAAATTCTAAAGTTAACAAATTGCACTTATGAATATTCTCCACAGATGACAACCATTCAAGAAATTATATCTTCAGGAAAGCCTTATGTACCAGCACTCCGTCTGCAAATAATCAAACAAGATGGAAACAACCCTATCAGGTTTATTGGAGCTGACAGAAGTCAAGCTGTTGATATCTTTGTGTATGATGATACAAATCTTCGTATGTTCAGAGAGGGCAACGCACTTTTCATAATGAATGCTGCAATCAAAACAAAGTACTCCACACCAAGTATTGAAGTTGGTAGTAGAGCTAAAGTAAGGTACAGTGGAGCACTCGACATCCCCCAGGCCATCCTAAGTCAGGCTGAAAACTTGGTAAATCCACCACCGGCTGAGTTCATTGAGATTGATGCAGTCAAAAAGATGGTATCAATCAAGGGACAAGTCACTTCTGTAAGTTTCTACTTGTCATATAATCCTACACATCTGCATGCTTATTATTCTGTACATACCTCAACACAAGACCATTACACTTAAAATGTCATGTCACTTTACAATGGTAAATTTAATTACACATGCAAACTGGTCATGGTACCAGCCAACTTCTTACAGGTATACGTTATATGTTACATGTATTCAGTTAATAAGTTAATAAGGAAACGTCAGCTGCCAAGAAATCAAGACATTACATACACATGCAACTGTAATAGATTACATACAGTATGTAGTTATTAAAGTGCCTGTGTATACACTTATTAGCATGACATTGTACACATATTTGAATTTTTATATTCAATATTAACTACTAGCATCTACTATAAACTTATTGCATAATTGTAAGTGTCGTTAAAATACTGGAACATGTTGTTCTCCACAGGAAGATATGTCTAAAACAGTTACAGTCAAAGGATCTCCAGTTACAGTGCGCAATATCACAGTACAAGGCAAATGTAAACCTTGTAGAATATCACTATGGCGTGAGCAGTCCAAATCCCAATTGACCGTTGGGAACTACATCGAGGTGACCAATGCGCTTACACAGCGATACCAAGACGAAATGTACCTGTCTACAACTTCAAGCAGTATTATCAAGGTACATGTATATCACATTTTATATCAGAATATGTGTGGGATAACATGTATCTGATGAGGACCAGAAAGTTAGTTTACATCTGTTGTTGCTGACCCACATAGTATTTTTTATTTTTGTGTGTTTGGTTGGGGTTTTTTTGTAAGGAAGTTTTCTTGTATCTTTCCTTACATGCATGCTCTTGTCAACCTTTTTTTATTACGTCTGACAAAACTATTTGCATTTCTGTTTAACATGTAAAAGATATTAATAACAGTATTGACAATAATAATAGTATAAAGTTCTTAACACAACAGTTTCTAATTAATAGTCACTCTTCACTTGTGAAAGTGTTACTCTGTGTATGTCATGCAACTTCTTGTGAAGCCATTTTATTTACTCCAGGTAATCCAAAATGTCTTACACTGGGATGGACGTGAATATAAGATAATTGAAAGGTAATACTGAGCAACTGGTCATGGGTGCTCAAATGTAGCTATGCTTGTTTGCTTAAAATCATCCAAAGTTAGAATGGTTTGGGGGTCAACAATGCCAACTCACCAGTGGTCTGTTGCTGTTTCATGCTAGAGATAATTTATGCACAAACTCAAAATATGCAATGCACTTGCATTTCATTAGGGATTCTGTTTGGGACAACGTATAGATAATTAACTGTAGTGATTACTAAATTACGGATAGAGAAAAATTGCATTATGGTAGTGATTTGAGGTGTGGGGTATCATACTTTAATCTATCCATTCTTAAGACGAGTATTTTTTAGTTCATAACATGTTTAAAAGTAAAAAAATTCAATAAAAAGACTGAAGAATGCTCACTAATTGTCTTAAGGGAAGAAAAATAGAAACATATTCAAAGACTTCGTCATATATTATCCAATATGTGAAATCTCTGAGAATGGACATGTTTGGGAAACCCCAACAGCTGTGAATAAAGGTCATTGGTACCTAGACAAGTTGTTTATTCACATAAAGATAGGCACACAATGGCTCACATATTACATCATTTCTATAGTAATAAATCATTTGATGTAATAATTGTAATGTAATAATATAGCTTGTCACCTTTTGTAGAACCTGACTCAAATTTCCAAATTATTTATGAAGATGAATTGTCTGTGCCTACATGATTACATTGGTTATTGCTATGTAGCATTCAATTGTCTGTGCCTACATGATTACATTGGTTATTGCTATGTAGCATTCAATTGTCTGTGCCTACATGATTACATTGGTTATTGCTATGTAACATTCAATTGTCTGTGCCTACATGATTACATTGGTTATTGCTATGTAACATTCAATTGTCTGTGCCTACATGATTACATTGGTTATTGCTATGTAACATTCAGTTGTCTGTGCCTACATGATTACATTGGTTATTGCTATGTAGCATTCAATTGTCTGTGCCTACATGATTACATTGGTTATTGCTATGTAACATTCAGTTGTCTGTGCCTACATGATTACATTGGTTATTGCTATGTAACATTCAATTGTCTGTGCCTACATGATTACATTGGTTATTGCTATGTAACATTCAATTGTCTGTGCCTACATGATTACATTGGTTATTGCTATGTAGCATTCAGTTGTCTGTGCCTACATGATTACATTGGTTATTGCTATGTAACATTCAATTGTCTGTGCCTACATGATTACATTGGTTATTGCTATGTAACATTCAATTGTCTGTGCCTACATGATTACATTGGTTATTGCTATGTAACATTCAATTGTCTGTGCCTACATGATTACATTGGTTATTGCTATGTAGCATTCAATTGTCTGTGCCTACATGATTACATTGGTTATTGCTATGTAGCATTCAATTGTCTGTGCCTACATGATTACATTGGTTATTGCTATGTAGCATTCAATTGTCTGTGCCTACATGATTACATTGGTTATTGCTATGTAACAATCAATTGTCTGTGCCTACATGATTACATTGGTTATTGCTATGTAGCATTCAATTGTCTGTGCCTACATGATTACATTGGTTATTGCTATGTATCATTCAATTGTCTGTGCCTACATGATTACATTGGTTATTGCTATGTAGCATTCAATTGTCTGTGCCTACATGATTACATTGGTTATTGCTATGTATCATTCAATTGTCTGTGCCTACATGATTACATTGGTTATTGCTATGTAGCATTCAATTGTCTGTGCCTACATGATTACATTGGTTATTGCTATGTAGCATTCAATTGTCTGTGCCTACATGATTACATTGGTTATTGCTATGTAGCATTCAATTGTCTGTGCCTACATGATTACATTGGTTATTGCTATGTAGCATTCAATTGTCTGTGCCTACATGATTACATTGGTTATTGCTATGTAGCATTCAATTGTCTGTGCCTACATGATTACATTGGTTATTGCTATGTAGCATTCAATTGTCTGTGCCTACATGATTACATTGGTTATTGCTATGTAACATTCAATTGTCTGTGCCTACATGATTACATTGGTTATTGCTATGTAGCATTCAATTGTTTGTGCCTACATGATTACATTGGTTATTTCTATGTAGCATTTGTATTCAATAACTAAAACAAAACATTTTTTTACCATCTTCTTTTCAGATTTTCAGGATCTCAATCTACTGATAGAAATCATGTTCACTGTAGATAAATTTTGGATTTCATATGTAGAGATAGAAAATAAATAAGTAACCTTTATTCTTGTTTATTTTTATTTTTCTCTTAGACAATTTCTCCACCGGAAAAACAAGATGTCACAGTTATTGCATATGACACTAAAGAAGATCTCTTTGAAATGACATCAGATGAAGACCACTATCCCACCTATACTGTGTCCTCTCAACTGTTGGAAGATGTACTAGGCGTTGAGGGTAATTGTGACATTGAACAAGCACTAAGGGAAATGATTCCATTCACTTGCTCATTTGAACAAAAAACAGATGGAACTTGGTCAATGACAATGTTAAACTCTGAGAGTACTGACCCTAACTAATAGTTGCCCTTTTAGTGGCCAAACTGCCGCTTCCAAGACATCAAACGTTTGATTGTCTTGGATATTTTTATGTAGTTGATACTGTTACTGTTATATTTCAATATATCGTCACCATAGAAATATAAAGTCTATATTTTAAAATTTGTTAAATCTTCACAATAAATGTTTTAACATAATTATACGAAAGTGCACAATAAAGGCAGCTGCCGATACTACCAAGAGCAGGACCAACAAAAGGCATATCAAGTCTTTCATCGTCAAGGTTAGCACCGGATGTAACCAAGATGAGAGAAAAGTTGTCCAGAAAGGAGGCAGAGGTGTAGAGAAAATACTGGAAGAAATTATACATCCACCAGTTATCACAATCCCGATGGTTTCTCCATTTCCATCAAGGTCACCATCGGCAAGATCAACCCCCAAAGCTAAGTTCACGTCGCCGGAATCCATCTCTATGGAACCATCTACTCCGGACAGAGAACTTTTTCCATCGCCAACCAAGAGTTCCTGGACGCCAACACAAACAGCCCCATACAGGTTGGCCTGCAGCTACTGTTGTAACACCGGCACCAGCCCCACTACCACCGCCACCAACACCACCGACGAGAACCCCGGCACCACCGACTAGTAAAGTAGTACTAACGTAAGCAGTACACCCGTCATGCCCGTAGCACATCTGTACCGAACCAGTCCACAACAGAGTGTCGCCGGAGGTTAGAAGGATGCGAAGACAGCTGGACTAGAAACAAATCCTAGGACCCAGGAACATGAGCTCCAACAACTGGATCACGGAGTGATATATCGGCAGGTTATCGAGACAGCGAGATTCCCAGATGAATTCTGTGAGGTTTAACGAATACTTGCTAACAGTCGGCTCGTAGTGCCACAGAGAACGTCTTCCAGCATGAACAGTGAACTGTGTCAAGGCCTCCAAATAATCTAATCGCGGTAGGCTCCTTCATATAGTTTTTAGAATTTAGGGTTTAGCTGTTATTGGCTAAGCAGACGATATGGGTAAATTTTAATCTTTGAAAATTCCGCTTTCAGCACATCAACAGCCATTGTTAGGGACCTTGTGCTTAGTTACAGAGCGTTTGAGAGTTGTTGATTGGTGAAACACCAATTGCGTCAGAGGAAGGTCAGAAAATTATAGTGGGTCAAATTTGGTGACCTACCCATACGACTTGGGTAAACCAGTTAGTCTGGGCCGTAAAAGATGGCCCAACTGTGCGGAAGTCAGCACCTTAGAAGTGAGTAACCAGACATTGTTGTTGCACTGAAAGTTGTACATGTGATTTTTGCTAAACGGAGCAACAATGAATAAATGAAATTCAGGTAACTAAATTCAGATATTTTATTAAGTACTCGCATAATATAAACTATCTTGACATTATATATTTGATGTAAGGCGCTCTCTCTACCTATTGTCTAAAATGTTGTCAGTGTAAAATATATGGAAATAAATTGTAAAATTATTTGATTGCTAACCTGGAGTAAGACCCAAAAACTAAAGAAAGTCTGTGAGCCATAGCCTAGTCGTAATGCAGTCACCTTGAGCTGATGAATGGATTATTGATTGATTGATGGTGTATATAATTATAGTGATAAAATTATTATTTTTCAGCTACAGGTATTCCAAGAATTATTGTTTGAAGTTTCTGATGACAAAAGTTCCAGTGTTTTAAAGTAAAGTTTAAAGATTTTTTAGTAGTTGCGGAATGCGAGGACGCATTCATGTCTTAAGAAGGGGGTAGTGTGACGAAAACCGCCTTTCTGCTTAACACCTGTGACAATTTTTCTTAGATAGTTTCCGTCTCCAAATTATAATTGTACTGTTGATTCACAATGATTACTTACTTCTTTTCTTTTTTTTACAGCCGCCAATCATAAAATCTTTAACTTTGCAGAAACACACACATAAGCAACACATGTATTGTTTCTACATTTATTTTACCATTCTGTAGGCAATGTCTTTGTTAATAAATATTGAAAATGGGCTCAAAGATGAGGATACCAGCGTCAGACTCGGAGTGTATGTCGCTCTCTGAATCGGAGCATATGTCGCTTGCAAACTCAGAGCTACAATCACGGCCAAAATAGTAGGGACGCGTGGCAATAAACATACTCTCCCCTGTCTTCCCCCTGCTTCAGACGGAATTAGTGTTAAACAGTATGTGGAAGGCCAGAGGATTTAAGAATGGAGTCGCACCCGGTCTTAATGTATGAAGATTTTAATAATAAATCAGCATTCAATTCTGTAATAAACCAAACAAAAACCAAGTACATGTATGAGTGTACATTCCATATCTCAGATTACTGCTAAATAACAGTCTTAACACGTGTAAACAGAAAGATTATTACAGTCCAAACATCTGAATCAAGTGAAAAGCAATTTAGAAAAATGATTTCATAAAGTCTTCCAGAAAGCACATATTTTTAAACGGAAACATTTACTTACTACTGTGACCGGATACAACTAACAGATCAGTAACAGTTCAGCAACAATAGTTCAGTCCAGTAAACAGCATACAGTTCAGTTAATGCAAAACGGTAATCCCCTAAACAAATAATGAAAAACATTCTAAATACAGGAACATGTCATGCATACTAAATGTACTCTGAAACTACAATAATCACCTTTAAAATCAATAAAGTATGCAAAACTGATTAACAGTCAACAACTCCTGTCCTCGACGATACTTGCTCTAGAATATTCACTAATTCTCTCATAATAAGCAGAAATTGTAACTTGAAAACCTTAGAAAACTGATTTACTCAAACATCCAACATTTAACCTTTGACGTGCATCAAGTGCATGTATCACTAACACTAGAACAACTTCTCAAGTGAGCAGAAATACGTTGGAATTATCTTTAATACTACGAAAACTACTGTAAATATGACAAGTCTAATCCAACAATACAATTCTATAACACTCACCCTAAACGCCGATCAGTAACTCTAAGCAGTATCAGTACAACATTTAGTAGTTTAGCTAACCTTTTACCCTGTAAAACTATCGAAATGTAGTTTCTGATGCATTTATCGGAAAACGGTCGCCAGGTATAGCGCCCTCAAGAGACAGTTCATAATAAACAAAACTCGCCGAAACAGTATGGGTTATCTACTAAGCTTCCAGTACTACTATCCTCACTATATAACATTTGCATTAAGTATGGTGTTGTTCCTAAAAAATTTCAGGAGGGTACACTTATCCCTATTCTTAAAAAAGTCAATATTGAATCCTTCTGAAGTTAAGAATTATAGACCAATTATTGTCTCTAATACCCTCTCTAAGATTTTTGAGTTGTGTCTACTTGAATCATGTTCCAATTTCGAATTAGACCCATCTCAATTTGGATTTGTAAGTGGCCGTAGAACTACAATGGCTGCAGCTCCTGTTAATGATGTGTTTAATTGTTGTAACAACCAAGGTTCAAATGTGTATGCTCGCTCGTTAGATGCTGATGGCGCTTTTGATCAAATTCCACATGTTATAATCTTTCAGAAACTGGGAAAAGTTGTTAGTGATGATTTGTGGCGTTGTATGTATGTTTGGTATTCTAACATTATTGTTAATATTAAGTGGAACAATGATATTCATATCCGCAAAGGTACTAGACAGGGTGGTCTTTCATCTCCCTTTATTTTTAATATCTTTTACAAAGATCTTGTTTCAGGTCTGAACGATCTTGACTGCGGTATCGTTATTGCAAATTCTAAGTTTATGTGTTCCGTTATGCGGATGATTTACTCTTAACAAGTTGAACAGTCACTGGTCTTCAAAGGCTTATAGATTATAAGCCAATGATTATATTGTGTCTCATGGTCTTCGTTTTAACCCAATAAAAACATCATGTACCATTTTTGGCAAATATACTATGACACAAACCCCAATTGGTATCTAGACAACTGTATGCTAAACGTTACTGACTCTGTTACGTATTTGGGAGTAACACTTTGTAGTAATCTAAAGAGTAAATTGCATATTGATGAGCGTATTCGCAAATGTCAAATAGCATTCTTTTCATTACAGAGTGCTGGCATGTGTAAACATGGTTCTTGCACAGAAGTAAAACTGCATGTTTGGAATACAGTATTAGTTCCTATACTTGTTTATGGTTGTGAGTGCATAAATACGCATAATATTGATAATATGGATAAAATCCAAAGTAAATTGATAAAAGCATCCCTCGGTATTCCTAAGTTTTGTAAAACCACTCAACTATTTCATGCTATCAATTTACCAAAAATTAATGACGTTATAATATCTTCTCAAATTGATCTATTATCACAAATGTTTGTGAATGACTCAAAATCAAGGAGGTTTTATGCTCATCTGCTTAACCATGAGGCGAATGGTAACTTATCGTATAGAAACACACTTATTCATAGAGTAAAGAAAACTTTGCAAGGAAATGCCTCATTGTTCACTGTAATTTTTAACCATGCTAACAGAAAAATAGTTAAAAATTTCCTTAAGAGTTATGACTGTTACAACCATGGCATTTGTGACAGTGTAAAGTCTTGCATCGATCTGAAAACGTGTATTCAGCCAAATAATCTTGATTTTATCATTAAGTTAACCAAACCGTTTTAAATGTATCGCAATGTAATGCAAGCCAGTACTTTTTCGGTAGTATTTTATTTTGTATCCAATAGTTATTATGTATATAAAGTGTTATATGTATGATACATAATGGGTGTTTGGAAGAATGGATTAATCCTGATAATGTATTTTTCAATATAGACTTCTTAAAACTAATTTGTGAACATTTCATCAAATTCGGTGTTCACGTTTTCAAGAAAACAGTGAATAACTATTTATGTTTTATCAGTTATTTATGTACGTGCACGTTCATACCATGTTTTATTTCAATTGTTGCAATCAAAATTAGTTGATCCTAATTCACCATGAGATTTTTGTTCAGGTTGTAGGGGAGCTTGAGCAAAAAGAGGCAGACCAGGTGGCCCAACTCATGGCTTACCAGCCAGCCACACAACATGAATATTATGTTGCTGCACAGGACACAAGAGAGAAAATTAGGGCCTATGCCATGCTGTCAGCTGTCCTCTACGAGGTTTGATAAAATTAAAAATTGTGTTAAATTACAAACATTTTTGCACAAAGTCAGCCAACTTTGCAAACTCAGCATGTGCATAGAAGGTCATGGGTGTTCATGTAAGCAGGCACCTTTGTAACAAATGAGTAAAGTTCCACCAAATTGGTCTGACTTTGCCCAAGGAATTGCCCAGTATCCCTTTCTATCTACTTAGCCTGTCCACACTCCTGAGCAGGGTGAGCTGATGAGAACTTAAAATAATGTGCCCTTTTGTACTTTGGTAAAAGAATTGTTGTATTGTACGTAAAATATATTGTATCCTTCTTGCAACGCTTATTAAATTGGATAAAACCTTTTTAACAATCAACTGTCTTGTAAATATTATATATCAAGTGCATGTCAATCACACTTTTTGTTTGTAGGACAGTGCTGAAGGGATAACATAAGTAGCAGAATGAGTAACAATGCATTGTTGAGCCTTGTTGAGCAGCAGGTGAAATGAGACAAGAAGTTTCATTGCAGTCCAGGAAGCATTTCGGGCACAATTCCCAGATCGTGAGCCACCAACCAAAAAGACAATCTGGAAGAACGTGCGCAAGTACGAAGAGCATGGCACAAGTTTGAATTTAAACAAGGGCTCCGGTGGACGGCGGCGTACTGGAAGGTCACAAGAAAATATCCAAATTGTTCAAAATGCCATTCAAGAAAACCCAAGAATCAGTGCAAGAAGGAACACGACTGGATTACCATCTGCCACATTTAACCGCATCACGAGGCTAGACCTCCATCTCCACCCATACCATGTGCACACCAGACACCAACTTCTCCCCAATGACTTTGGCCGAAGACTGGCTTTCAGTCACTGGTTCGTTGATAAGTGTGAACGAGATGCACAGTTCCTTCAATCCTTCAACATTGGTGATGAGGCAACATTTTCTCTCGATGGGCGAGTGAACTCTCATAACATTCATGAATATGCTCAACTGCATCATCCACCGAACTTTACCTTCGATAAGAACATGAGTAAGGAGAAGTTAAATGTTTGGATTGGGCTATGTGGCAACGGACATTTGTTTGGTCCTTTTTTCTTCAATGGAAACATTAACGGACAGGGATATCTCGATATGATAAACGACTTTGTGGTCCCACAGTTGCAGCAGGTATTTCCTATGCAACAGAATGGTGTCTTCCGGCGAGCTTGGTTGATGCAGGATGGAGCTCCTGCACACAGACTGATAGCAGTGAGAAATCAGTTAGCAGAACTGTTTGGTGAACGAGTCATTGCTTTGTACCATCCAGTGGAGTGGCCCGCAAGGTTCCCCGATCTCACACCTTGCGATTTTTTCCTGTGGGGTTACTTGAAAGGAAACGTTTTCACCACACCACCAGCTGACTTGCATGAGTTAAGAGCAAGAATCACTGAGGCCGGAATTCCCTACAACCAATTGTTTTTGTTTTTAATAATTTTTTAGAGAATGCTGTGGATCAGGATAGTTTCCTGCTTCTTGATACATGTATTGAATCACTGAAGGAATTGATACCCCATGTAGGACCTCGAATGAAATTTATGAGAAATTTGAAGCTGTTGAAGTTATTCAAGGAAGGTGAAGATGACAGCCAAAAGGTAAATGTGCAGTATAATAGTACATAATTAATACATCCTGTATTGTTGCTGTCAAGAATAATCTTAGAAACTTGTTCCATTTGGACATGGAATGTTCATTCATGGGTTTGTTTTCTTTACTAGCTTGTGGCAAATTTGAAACAATATTGTTAATATCCTGGATAGGTGAGGTCTGTTTTTGGTGACTAGGGCCAAAACTATTCAATAACACTTTCCTTCCCATTCATAATTTCCTTTTGTTGACAAAGGTGGAAAAGTAAGTTATTTACAGAGGCAATATTGTCACAATCAACAGGGCATGGAATCAGAATGCTTGTATTAGATGAACTCGGTGACTGAAAATAATTCCCCACATGATAAGGTCATTACTGTTGCTGCATAAATGAGCCAGTAATTTTCAATCTTAAACTAGAACATTGATTCCATGCCATGTTGAAAGTGTACTCTGATCGTTACGATACTGCCACTTTTAAGATATCTTGTCAGAGATGTTCTTGTTAATATCATCTATAAACTGTATTACACAGGACTTCACAGAAATATTGTTTTAAACGTTTGTTAACAGATGGTGAAAAAACACACCTGGCTTTGATGGTCTTACCATGCATTTTTCCTAGTGGTGCTAGACGGGTTAAGGGAAAGAACAGTCGTGCCAGTGTAGATGATGCCCTCAAAGCATTCATTGACTTCCAGCCGGTAAGAATATGTTTGTTAAGATTAGTTAAACATTATTGTCCATTTGGAGTGCTTCTCTTAGACTACAGTGCGTTCAAGAAAACAAGCTGTTTTCAATGTGCTTCCACATTGGCTATTATTGCCAATGTGTCTTTTCCCAGTGAGAACGTCTGTTCTCAATAAGAGTAAGTAGTAGTTCCAAAGGAATATATATAACAATCTTGTTCAAGGTGAGTTTTTAAACACATTCCCTCGTTATGTCTTCATATGCAGTGGCGGATGCAGGGAAGGTTGTGACCAACATTACACACCCTCTAATAAATAACTGAACTTTATGCCAAAATACACACATTTAAATTTACACTGTAATTTTTTTTTTTTTCCATTGAAATTGTCCACAGAACAATGATCAGCCAATAGGTCACTTATATAGTTTATGGACGCTTTTATTCATTTAATTTTAAAAATGTTTTTTCCCTTTATCTTTTTAATCCAGGTTGGTACCAACATACCCTCATACCTGGAGAGAGTCAAGCAAGAACAACCGTTCATATTATTGCTGGGTGAGATGTTGGAGCCAGAGCAGGTGTTTGTCATCATTGAACATCGAGCAGTGGAGGTTAACTCCCTGCTCAAAGGACTGGATGTATGTTTTAAATTATTTTATATTATTGACATGTCTTATCCCTGGCAGTGTGCTACCACATGGGAATTTATTCAGAAGGGGATTTTTCTACTAGGGGAGGGAAAGGGGAAACCACAAACAAGCATCTATCTAACTTAAAGTACATTGAAAAAAAAATTACCCTCAATTCTGATCAATAGTTTTAGTTTCAAGACTAGTAGCTTTCCATGGTGAAAAAGGATAGGTAAAGAATGTTTGTGGTGACACCATATAGAAATTCTCTTTTGAGTAGTAAATAGTTCTGGAAAAAAACGGTTGGTTACAACTAGAGCTCGGAGCATACTGATAGAAAAAGTTTAATTGTAACCAATCGATTCTTACTGTTCAAAAGAAAATTTCTTCATGGTGGCACCACAAATAAGCTTTACTTAGTTTTAATATAAGAATTACTTGACAAACAGACTAGCCTAGATTTTTTTGTTTTGCTAATGCCACTTTTTTATATTGTTTGAGATATGCTTGTTATTTGTTTTACCTGAAGTTTTTGTATTGTGCATAACTGCATTGACATTGATGGTTCTTTAAAATGATTTTGTAAACTGAAGTTTTTACGTTATGGTCAGAGAGTTTCAGGGGATGTATATTCACATGCTACAAGGGCCGAGGAAATTTGGGCTCTTTAAAAAGCATATTTTTTTATATAAAATATATTAATTATTTTGCTTACCTCAACTGTGTGTAACAGTAACCTAAACACATGTATTTTTTTAAATCTTGTATGATAACCCTTTGAGACATTGAACTTCATTTGTTTTCTGTCAAAACAAAACTACTACTCCATTCAAGTTTCATCTTGTTTCGGGAAAAATAAATCACACTTGTTCATATCTTTGTACATGTATTTGAACTATAATTTGCAAGATCACACAGTTATTGTACAGTTAAGTAAATGTTTATCAATGTTTGTATTCATTCTAATGTGAAAAGGAACATCAGCTGATATCCATTTCCGATTTGAATTTTCTACATATATGTACATGTAACGTTTGACAGTGTCACAGCATGTCGAACAAAATGTTTGGAATCATATACTAGAGTAAAAAACGTTAAGGTAATAATTCAGTCAGGTTCTATTCAGTTAATAATCAATTTAAAATGACTTTATATACTTTATACACATACATGTTTTCCTTTGCCAAAGAGAAATAAATGCATGTGACCAATAGCAGGTAATTTATTGTTTGTTTCTTTTCATTTTAGAGCTATCCTTCAAATTTGATTGTTATCTTCCCTTTAAGTTTGGCCATCCCGACATACAAGGTAAGCATGTTTTCCTTACATACAGATGCCCTTATTTATGGCAATTTACTATTTGAGAAACCTTTTGTAAGGGTTTATAAACCTGAATTTTGTTTTATTTTAAAATCTTAGTATTGCTTGCCATAGATAAGGCTTCTCAATACATGGAAATCATGCTTATCTTTTCTGACCCGGAACTCGGGTTAAAATAAATTTGACCCTGGAGCCAGGTTGGATATGACCTGACACTTTACGGGTCAGAATGACCCGGAAAGTTGGGTCAAAAAAATTTGACCCGGAATAGGGTCATATCAGCTGACCCTATTCCGGGTCAGAAACAATTTTTGACCCGGAATAGGGTCAGCTGATATGACCCTTTTCCGGGTCAAATTTTTTGACCCAACTTTCCGGGTCATTCTGACCCGTAAAGTGTCGGGTCATATCCAACCCGGAGTTTGGGTCAAATTTGACCCATTTTGGGTCAAATCTGACCCGGGAGTTTTAAGAGTGTAGTATAGGCCTAGTACATGATGTACATGTATCGTTGGGCTGGCCTAACGTTAACGTTACTTCCATTTCTCTGCACTGCAGTTCAAGTTCTTCAACAATTTTTGAAGGAGCAAAATTAAACCTTTACGCTTCGTTTAAATTAGGAAAATCATCATTACGGTGAACTATGAATACATACGGACAAAATAAGCAAAAGATCAAATTTTAAAACTAATTAATGAAATGAAGGGAATATATCCGTCTGAAAATTTTAACAACTTACCTTTATAGCACATGCGGCAGCAAGAGACCGGATGTGTACTCGGTACAGTCTAGGCGCGCTTATTAGCGCGCCTGTAGTAAAACTTTAAAAAAAATAATAACTTGTAGTTCCAATAACTTGTAGACCCGTGCCAGCCCTTTTTTCTCCCGATCCCCGTGTTGTATTTTCTTAGGCTTTATATTGATGTTTTCGTGAGGCCCCAGTTTTTTCGTAGGTCCCACTGGTGGATCTAGGGGGGTAAACCCATGCCCCCCACCCTCTAAAAAAAAATTGGAGCCTTTTTGTTTCTTTTCTGCTCTTTTCGTCGGCTCCAGATCCGTCGATGATGGGGCCTTTTACTGTGCCATCTAGCCGGCGCGCCGCCCCTGGATTATTTCACCACGCACACGATCGCGAAAAAAAAAAATAATAATAAATAATGGAATTTTTAACAATGAGAAAACGTTTGAAATGAATTAAAAATGTTATTATTATTAACATAGAAAAAAGTAGAAAAATTAATACCTTATATGTCATAAATTGACGATAAGAACATTCTTATAATTGAAAATGATTGACGTGTACGAGGGTGGCATTCCCCGTTGGTACAAAAAAATAAAAACATTTACAAAAACGAGCGCCCCCTTGGGACGATAAAAGACGCAATGTTCGCGGACATAATGGTACTTGCGGACATTATGGTCCGGAACACACGCGCCACAATTACATAAGTAATTGCGAGTAATAATTATTAATCGTACTCGTACTCGTCTCTTTTTACTACTCTGTCTTACAAACTTCCAACCCCACCTATCTCCATTACATCCCTCAACATTTTACTAATATTAGTAATAATATTATTGAGCTTAAAGGGCTCGTGTTGGGCTCATTTTATAGAAGTACTTGTTAGGTGTAGATACATGCAACGGGTGCACACGATCTCAAGGGCGCTTTAATTCCGACTTCATGAAGTTATAATTATGATTGAATCTGAGTGAATTGTTTTAAAGTCATAGTAATAATTATATAAGATATTATATCATAATTATGAATTGAGCCAAGTATGTGTTGTGATGTCCCTTTAACGTTATACATGTATGTTTCCAGCATCACAACAAAATTTTAAGAGGTTAGCAGAGTAAACCACTGAATGAGCGTAAATGTAAGCAGCTAAATCGAGGCTCATGAACCACAGATTGACTGGGCTCAGAGAGAGAGAGAGAGACTTTTTTTTAGACTTTTCAAAGAATATCTTTATTTACAATTTCAAAAAGTCAGAATGTACAATAAAAGAATAGTTCATAAACAATATTACATCAAAACAAATTCATTTAACAAATTTGGAAAATAAATGATACATTTTAAGTAAACAGAAACTAGCAAATATTTGGTACATGTTATTGAAAATAGCAGTGTAGACATACAACAATTTCGATATAATTTTTTTGAGTGAATTTGTAAACCAATAAGTCTAAAAACTCCTCAGAAAAAGAGAGAAATGAATGAGGTGAAAGACAGAAAGGGGGTTCCAAACGGAGGGCGCGGCAACACGTTTTTTGGCGTGAGCCGAACCCTCCGAGGTTCCCATGGGGTGGGGAAGCCACTGGCGTTACTGGTGTGGGCCTTATATCCCACTCCAGTGGCTTCCAAAGATAAGAGATAGAGAAGAAAAGGAAAAGAAGAGAAAAGTCCCCAAAAGGGCCGCCAGACAGTGAACAATTTTGAATGCAGCTAGCTGGTTGGCAATCAAGACTCTCCCTTAAAAGAAAGACCAGCTAGCGAGGGTTTCAGATAAACGTGATTTGCAAATAACCCAGTTTTTATCATTATAAATTTTGGTATTTCCTAAGTAAACTCCGAGGAAAGACAAGCCATCGTTATACCACGAAAAATTGAGCGGCCGGTCGCTTTGTCCGATCCACGATCCTGCCTACAACCCCTAGGTTTTTCTCGTATTTAGGCGCGCGGCAGAGGCGCGACCAAAGAGATCGTAAGTGTCTCTGATCGCGTCAAAGCCGCGCTCGGAGGTGACAAAAATTGAGACATCATCTGCATACGCAGACACCGAGCAAGAGACGTCAGCACCTAAGGCGATTTTAAAAATGTTCAATAGCAATTGAGTACAGCAGTCCCGAGAGTGGACAGCCCTGACGGATGCCCTTCTCGACGGAGAAGGGGGCCGTCAGAGAGCCACAGATTTTGACCAAACTCTCGGAACCGCTGTACAGGATTTTTATGTAGTCAAGGAAACGGTCTCCGAAGCCCATAGCTCTCATGGTGTAGAAGAGGTAGTCGCGATCAGCTTTATCGAACGCTTTTTGCTGATCGAGGTTGACCACGGCTAAAGGGACATCATTTTTATTGGCATATTCGATGATGTCCCTTATCAGACCTACGTTGTCATGGATTGAACGCAGTAGGTCTGATCCTCACCTACGACGCTGCTGATGCACTCTTTCAGTCTGTTGGCGAGTAACCTTGCAAGGATTTTATAATAATTGTTTAGAAGGGAGACTGGCCGCCAATTGGCTATGTCTGCCAGATCCCCCTTCTTGGGTAAAAGAGTAATTACCGCCCTCCCGAACAAACGAGGAAGCCCGCCGGTGAGAAATGAATGATTTAGGATAGAAAGTAAATCGTGTTTTAGAAGATTCCAGAAGGTTTGATAGAATTCACCGGACAGACCGTCCAGGCCGGGCGTTTTATCCTTGCCAAGTCGGTCAACAGCTATTTCTAATTCCTCCAGAGACAGAGGACGCTCCAGTTCATCTGCCTCTAGAGGATCAAGACGAGGCTGGTCCCTTAAAATGTTTTCGCGGGCACCCTCATCGGTCGAGTCTTTAGAGTAAAGGTTTTTATAGAAGTTTGAAACATGGGTATTTATAAGAGAGTTTTTTTGAGTAATTTCTCCAGAATCCAGGCGGATTCTGGAGATAGTTTTAGAACGAGAGTTGGATTTTTCGAGGTTAAGGAAATAAGAAGAGGTATCTACCTCACTGACGTGTTTAAATCTCGACCTGATGAAGGCGCCCTGCGCTCGATTTTTTAGGATAGAGTTTAGTTTTTCTTTTTGTTCTAAGAGGACCTGTCTCGTCTTCGGTGTGATTTCTGGCGCAGACTGAAGGTCGTCAATAGTTCAATTTATTTTTAATAGAGTTTCGCGTTTTTCAACAGCAAGTTTTTTTGAATATTGTTGGGTTATTGTTTTGATGTGGGACTTACCAAAGTCCCACCAAGAATTTAAATTGGGGAAATCGAACTGTTTTTGACGCCATTCTCCCCAGAAACAACTTATAATTTGTTTGTATGCTTCATCCTAAAGAAGTGAATTATTAAAATGCCAGTAGGCGCTACCCTGGAAATTTGCCGAGGGTAGTTGAATTTTTAAAGAAATGGCGGAGTGATCAGAGAGAGAACAGGGTGTTATTTTGTACGAATGAATAGAGGATAAAATATCAGGATGAAGATACAAACGATCTAACCTGGCTTTGAAAACACCACAATCCCTGGAAGTGTTATTCCGCAGCCAGGTAAATTGTTGTTTCTGGGGATTCAGTCTACGCCAAACATCACACAGAGAGAGTGCACCTACAGTTTCCATGAGCTGTTGCGACTCTGGATCTGCGTTCGGTGGGCGCATGCAGACGGTCCAATGCAGGATTTCCTAAGTCCGAGTCATACAACACTGCTTCACAGGCCCTGACATTGATTGCCTTTGATATCGCCTTCCAATTAAATCAAAGATGGTCGCAAGATCAAACCTAGATGTTTTTTAAAGAACTGATATATAAACAACATAGTTCCACGATGAGTAACCATGATATGGTGTTTTAGAATGAGAAACTATGTGGCGGAAACAATGGTACCGGAGTCACTGTGTATAAAAATGACACGTGTTAATGTAGGGGAACGGATGGTTGCCTACTTCCCCCGGGGTGACATTTACGGTTACATCAATGTCAGGTTTGATGGATGGTCCATCTGGCAAGGGGATGCACTGTAGTAAAAACTCGCAGTTTGTAAAACTAAATACTTGACTCTTGGTAGTTTATTCGGTTACAAAAGTTCCAGAAAGTGAAGTCCAAAAAGTCCCTATCAATAGAACATAGTACAGTTGTATAAACTTACATTGCTACATTACGTTATATTCAAAGTAGAAACGACAGTCATGATTATACTTTTGTTACAAAAACATCATAAATCAAAGATTAAAATCACTCCTCACTCACCCAACACCACAAAAGAAAAGACTATAAATCTCCGGAAAAGTTGACATCAAAGATGTGGATAAATGATCAGTCGGTTGTAAAATACATGCGACTATCGTAGGAGGCTCTGAAAATAACAGTGTGTGCGTGATGGGTCCGCCATTAGAGAGAGCGCTCAAAAAGGCCAACTCTTCTATGTGAAAGCACTAGTTTGACAAGTAAACAACAGGCTGCTTACCCAAAGCTTATTACTACGCCTAGGATATAGTTTGGGTGATCGTTTTACACAATAATTCTTTATTGAACCCAACAAAAAGTATACAATTCACATGAACATAACATGTCATTACAGTTAACACTGAAAAATTAAATTTTACCAGATTATTGGAGTAAATGTCTATTGGAATTATGTGTTATGTCTACGCTTCCACATACCATTGGAGTAATGCGGTTTTACTTGGAATTAAAGGTACGCGCAGAACAGGGTAAAAATAACTGTAAACTATAAACTGACTCAGTTCCCCACAATTTCCCTGCTTTTAGGATCATTCGCCCACGATCGATCCAATTTAGTCCAAAATGGAGTTCTATGAAAGTTGACGAAAACCGTGGCAAACCATACATCTAATTTAAGTAATTACACTTAACCACACTCATGATGTACTTTCCTTCAGAAAATAAACCCTTCTTTTACCTTTTGTTTTAAAACAAATTACATATCTTCTTCTCCTTCATCTTATACGTATAGTTATAACGACAAAAGTCTTCAGGGAACGATTTACTCGAACAATTTTATACAACAAAGTTCAAAACAAACCAATAAATGATTTGTGCGTGTATTAGATACTATTCTTGTAAAGAAAGATTGAAATTGTACCACATGTTGCACCTTGCCACGCGACACAACGGGATCGTTCACTGAATCTCTCTATATTGTTATCAGCTACACAACTAACAGAAAATGCTTTTCAAAACTCTTAAAGACGGTCTTTGCGCCTGTCACAACTAACCCGTGAGGGTTCTACGCGGTGACCTAGGAAGCAAAACACACACTGCAGAAGTAAACCACCACAAAGAAATCCAGAAAATATATTTACATTAATTAAAAATTTATTTACAAATTAGTTATATTCTTTTACAATTCATTTATTCCTTTCAAATATTAATCTAAATCACTATAGGCCTAATATAACCATTAATTCATGAAATTACTTTATAAATCGTATTCTTAAATCTGTATTACTTGAACACACGATTACTCGACTAACCACCGTATCATTATAATCCTTGACAACTTAGTTATTCCATTCCAATTACTTCATTCCAATTATTTCATTATTTATACAAATCACTTATGAAATTACTTTATACTTCAACCAACTATAATCTAGATCTATTTATCCAATCCAATATCAATCACTGAACAATTCTATTCCAATTATTTATACAAATCACTAATGAAATTACTTTATACTTCAACCAACTATAATCTAGATCTATTTATCCAATCCAATATCAATCACTGAACAATTCTATTCCAATTATTTATACAAATCACTAATGAAATTACTTTATACTTCAACCAACTTGATCTATCCATGATCTATTTATCCAATCCAATGTAATCACCAAACAATTCTAATCTAGACTCGATTCGCATCACCCTAATACACAGATTAATTTCTCAACAAACACCACCTCACATTCTTAGCGGTTGCATCTCTGAAGCTGCCGTCATAAAAGTACACCTCCCTCATTATGTTTATAAACCCGCAGTGTAATTTTGTTTATAAGTACTACGTTGAGCCTGTTGTTTCTCCACTTGATAGAAGTTTGTAGTCGGCGTAGTATGTGGACAGGTAAGATGCTTACTGGGACCTTTCAGGACGTCTAGCCTCCAAACACATAAAATTCATTGCGTTCTCGTAAGGTGAATGTTGAAACAAGGCAGTCGTTGATAAAGCAGTCGTGAAAACGGTTACACAAGGGCCATCTATAATAATTACAAATTACAGTTCACTAGTAATGTTGTAATCAATTAAGACAATGAGTTCTAATTTCAAGTAAATTAAAAGCCGTTTCATTTCCATAAATAAACTTCCAAATTGAATGAATAAAAACAACTTACGATTGTCTGAATTCTCACGATTCCATTCTGTGCCCCTCCGAGCCAAGCTTCTACAGATCTTTACTATCTATGCTGGTGGCCTGGGCATCGGTGGGGAGAAGGATCGACACTCATGTACTGAAGCACATGTACACACCACAACCACTATCTGGCATACTGACAAACCTCCCACACACACTCCTGCTTTTTTATCTTACAATACACTGGCTGCTCGCTCAAGCACGGCGCTGTTCGCAACGGTTGGACGTGTTTTTATTTTTCGTCTGTGTTGTTCGTCAGTTTTTGCTGTGAATTTCTTCATCTGTGTGAATTTATTTCAACTTTTTAATCAGTTTTATGTAGTTATAACTGTGGAGCTTCTATATATCCTCTTTTTACGTACTTTTCTGCTGATGGCGAGTGGATGTTGATCGATTATCACCATCGGGATTTCTTCACATACCGGTAATAATTCAACATGGCGGCTGGATTGCTGGGTACTTTATATGCAATACTTTTGTACTGTATGCTGCTTTCTTCATGTAAATGTGGTTTCAACGACATTGAATTTGACGGTATTTATTTTTTATCGCCCATCAATAATACCATTATATCTCCCGCCTCCAGTATGTCTGCTGTTAGGCCTAATGGAATATTTTCACTACCGATGGGACATGAAGTTTTGTCGCATTTTATTATTCATGTTGAGAAAAGATCAAGGAGGGAGTTAAGGATGTCTTTGCGTAAGAAGCTGAACTATTCACCAGATGTAAATAAACATAGTCTACTACTTTTTTTGGCACTTTTAGTGTGTGGAGATATACATCCATGTCCAGGCCCTCGAAACATATCAACAACTGAACATGAAGGGTTTAATTTTTTGTATATGAATGCTCGCAGCCTAAAAGCAATACGGAGATCCAGGATGAGTAAGCTGAGAGACTTTGAAGCTATCCTGTCTAATGGCACTCATGACTGTGTCTGTGTTACTGAAACGTGGCTTAATTCATCTGTGGGAGATGCTGAGTTGTCTGTGCCTGGGTATACACAGCACCGTAAGGATCGATCTAACAACAAGACCAGAGGAGGGGGTTTATTGTGTGTCATCAAGGACTCGGTTTTATCCACACGTCGAGCCGACTTGGAACCGGATGATGAAATTCTAATAGTTGATGTTAGACCGGACAGGATCCATAAGATTGCAGTTCTCCTGTGTTATAGACCTCCAGATGGTGATATTGGAACTTTCGTCACGAACATTAATTCTGCTCTTATAAAAATATCAACTTATTATGATCATGTTATTGTTCTAGGTGATTTTAACCTGCCAAAGGTCAACGGTTGCCATGACTCTGTTTTGATTAATATATCAAATGCTGAGCAGGATTTTTGCGATACATTTAATAATTTTTTTCTTACTCAACTGAATCACTTCCCATCTAGAGACAACTGTAATAATATTTTGGATTTGGTTTTTACCTCATTTCCTGATAGTATTACTAACATGTGTATTTCTCATGAGGGTTTCCTCACTGACCATAGGCTGCTTGAATTTGATATGAATACTAGCGTTAGAAAAATCAAAAGTGCTCCTCGTTTTGTTTATAACTTTAAGTGTGCAAATTTTGAGGTTGTCAGATCCGTTCTGTCTGGTACTGATTTTCATTCTATTTATGATGCTGATGATGTGAATGTAGCCTGGTCTAATTTTGTTGATATATTTCTGAGTGTATTGGATAGATTTGTTCCTAAAATAAAAATTAAGGATCCCACAGCACCTGGGTGGATAGATGCAGAAGTCCGACATGCTCAAAATAAAAAAAAATCAGCCTGGAGGAAGGCTAAAAAATCTAATTTAACTCAACATTGGACAGCTTTTCGAAAGTTGCGTAACAGTTTTAAGAATCTTTTGTCTTATAAGTATAAGCAGTATTTGAATAATCTTGGGTCAACTCTTGTGGATAACCCTAAGAGATTTTGGTCATTTTTTAGGCAAAAAACTAAAACTAAATCATTACCCAACACGGTAAAAAGTGGTATTGGTCAAACTGCTACTAATGCTAAAGATAAAGCTACTTTGTTTAATAATTATTTTTACTCCGTTTTGACCCAACCAAAGGATTATGATTTCTTACCCGATATTCCTGTTTATAAACATGCTGAATTGGGGTCAATATCTGTTAATGAGAGTGAAGTTTTAGACATCCTTAATCATTTAGACATAACTAAAGCAGTGGGTCCTGACGGGTTATCCCCTCGAGTTTTAAAAGAATGTGCTCAACAGATTATTTCTCCTTTGTGTCATATTTTTAACTTGTCTCTTAGAACTCAAGTATTACCCAGTGATTGGCTAAGAGCAAATGTTGTTCCAGTTTTAAAAAATCAGACAAAGATAAAGTTGAAAATTATAGGCCAGTGTCTTTACTCAGTGTATGTGCCAAGGTTATGGAAAGGGTTGTTTTTAATGTTATTTTTCCAGTTGTTCGGGATGATATATACAACCTCCAACATGGGTTTGTTAAAGGTCGCTCAACGGTTTCACAACTCTTAACAGTATTGCAAGAAGTCAGTTGTGTTTTGGACAGTGCTGGACAAGTTGATGTGATTTATCTTGATTTTTCCAAAGCTTTTGATAGTGTTTATCATGAATTAATCCTTCACAAATTACAGTCTTTTGGTATTCATTCGGATTTACTCGGTTGGTTTAAGTCTTACTTGAATAATCGTCAACAAAGGGTGGTTGTCGAGGGATGCAACTCTGATTGGCTGCCGGTTGTGTCAGGTGTGCCACAGGGTTCCGTATTGGGTCCGTTATTGTTTCTTCTGTATATTAACGACATGCCCAGCACTGTCCAAAATTCTACAGTGGCACTGTTTGCCGACGATTCCAAGTGCTTTAATTCCATTAAGAATATATCTGATTGTAAATTATTACAGAAGGATATTGATTCCCTGTATTCTTGGAGTGTTAAGTGGGATTTGCATTTTAATTTTTCGAAGTGCCAAATTATTTCCATATCTAGGCGTAAAAAAATGGTAAATTTTGATTACAAATTAAACAACATTTCTCTCGAATGGGTTGATTCTGTTCGGGATCTCGGTGTGGAGATTTCCTCGGGTTTTGTTTGGAATGATCATGTTAATAAAATTGTTGGCAAATGTAATAAGATGATGGGGTTGATTAAACGTATTATTGGCTATGAAGCTCCTGTTCGAGTTTCAAAAACACTTTATTCTACTTTGATTAGAAGTAACCTTGAATATTGTAGTTCTGTGTGAGTGGAACATCAAAACGTAACATTAGATTAATTGAAGGTGTTCAAAGACGGGCTACAAAATGTATCCTGCATTATCCTGAGGAAGACTATAAGTCACGATTGGATAGTCTTGACATTTTACCGTTGTCTTTTAGTTTTAGAAGAGAAATTGGTGATCTTATATATTTTTTTAATTGTAAAATTACACATTTTAATATTGATCGTTATGTTAGTTTTAATGTAACTCAAGGCCGTCCTACCACTAGACTTTCTTCTGATCCTTATATGTTAACTGTTCCTAGGTATAAAACTGAATCACATAAATATTTTTATTTTCAGCGGATTGTTCCAATCTGGAATCAACTTCCTTTGGCAGCAAGATCTGCCACTTCACTTTCGTCGTTTAAATCTCAAATATCTCAGTTTTACAGAACAAAATTTTCTTCCAGTTTTTCGGTAGATAATATTTGCACATGGATGTCCTTTTGCCATTGCTCTCTCTGTCGGCGTATTTAATTTGTTGCTTTTTGTTGTCTTTTTCGTTCTTTTCCGTCCTAACTTGCTTCAGCGGCCCTCTAGTGGTGTAACGGGGCGGGGAGGGGGTGGGGGGTGTAAAGAGGTATATAATGTTTAGTGAGTTTCTTGTGGTAGGATGGCCTTGTAGAGGTGCTGGTCACCTGTTCTATCTTACCATTCACTGGCTTTGTTTTAAATGAATTTTTGTGTATTTGTAGTTTATTAGGGTTTGGTTTTATATTTAATTTATGTATTCTGATTGCCAGTGTAAAATGTAATAAAATAAAATAAAATAAAAAATAAAGTACATGAATGTAAAACAACTTGAAAAACATCAAAATGGTATATTACAAAAACTTTTCCTAGTTGGAAAATAAAGGTGGTCATTGGTGTGGGAACCCTGTTTCTTCATCTCTGAAGAACGAACACCAACAGCCCATAATTTACTTTTAGCTTTTACTCTGTTATTGCTGTTTTCTACCTATAGATATATATAACAAAAACTTGATACTGTTCACAAACAATATATATCAATTTTAAATGTGTATAATGTTAAGGCAATTCACAGCATATGAACTTCCAAGTGGAAAATAGAACAACTTAACGTCGGTTTATGCCCTTACGCAAAATAGCTTATTTTAATCCCTTGCAATATTTAGTCATCCCTTCTGTTGTGAGATGACAGCCATCTGATAGATATCTAGGAAGGTTAATTCTTCTTTGTGAATAGAGCCTAACATCTGAGTGATGGGCAGAAAGCCTTCTACTAAGCAATGCATTGTAGCGCCTAATTCTTTGATTAAAAGTAGCCACAGAGACTTGGCCTGGCCGATTGATTCTCGATCTCTGGATAACCGTGAGAAAAATGACGCAACCTGGTCTGACGCCCTTGTTGTGCAAACACTCTAGAAACCTAATTGCATTGTCTACTACAAGTTTAGGTGTTCCACCAACAGCACACAAATCATTAGTGGCCATATTAACACAAAAGATGTCAAAAGACTCTGATTGTAATTTACTAAAATAATGACGTTCATTAGTGAAAATACGGTCAAATGTAAGACCGGGATTGCCCTCAACATATATCGAATATTTATCCGAGACTCCTAAAGATTCTTCAACAGTCCCAGATCTATCTTTAGACCACTTCAAAAGCCTAGCCGGGAATGAGTGCCCAAATAAAAACACCCTTGTTTTCTCAGCCATTAAAATTGTCAGGATTAAACAAATGGTTATTTTGTTATACTATTATCTATGTGTTCTCTCATCTCAGTTTTAAATGGATGTCCAAAGTAGGTTGCAGAGGCAGCTTGCGCTTGTTCCTCTGTTCCCCAATCAAAACACCAGATTTACGAGAAAATCTATACAGAGGAATACAATTTGTAAACTTATGTTATGATAACAAATTTAACATTGTCTTAACGATATCCATATCTCAAACTTCAATCACAGTGAAACTTACAAAATCCAAAATAACAGATCTACCAATGACCGTGCAGACAGGGGTGGCATTTACGGTTGCATCAATGTCAGGTTTGATGGATGGTCCATCTGGCAAGGGGATGCACTGTAGTAAAAACTCGCAGTTTGTAAAGCTAAATACTTGACTCTTGGTAGTTTATTCGGTTACAAAAGTTCCAGAAAGTGAAGTCCAAAAAGTCCCTATCAATAGAACATAGTACAGTTTAATAAATTTACATTGCTACATTACGTTACAATGTATATTCAAAGTAGAAACGACAGTCATGATTATACTTTTGTTACAAAAACATCATAAATCAAAGATTAAAATCACTCCTCACTCACCCAACACCACAAAAGAAAAGACTATAAATCTCCGGAAAAGTTGACATCAAAGATGTGGATAAATGATCAGTCGGTTGTAAAATACATGCGACTATCGTAGGAGGCTCTGAAAATAACAGTGTGTGCGTGATGGGTCCGCCATTAGAGAGAGCGCTCAAAAAGGCCAACTCTTCTATGTGAAAGCACTAGTTTGACAAGTAAACAACAGGCTGCTTACCCAAAGCTTATTACTACGCCTAGGATATAGTTTGGGTGATCGTTTTACACAATAATTCTTTATTGAACCCAACAAAAAGTATACAATTCACATGAACATTACATGTCATTACAGTTAACACTGAAAAATTAAATTTTACCAGATTATTGGAGTAAATGTCTATTGGAATTATGTGTTATTTCTACGCTTCCACATACCATTGGAGTAATGCGGTTTTACTTGGAATTAAAGGTACGCGCAGAACATTAAGGGGTATAAATAACTAAACTATAAACTGACTCAGTTCCCCACATTAAAGCTACATCAGGCGTTACACTTTGATGTTTTTGTAAAGGACAGTCCTAATTTTCTCATTCACTTACAAAAATACATGTTGATAGAAAACTATTTTCAAGAATTAACTGTTCTAAGGGAGTTAATACACGTATGGTAATCTTCCAATTGCTAGCAGTGTTATGGATGAAGATCAGTAGGCTACAATAAAAAAAAAAGTGAACGCTTTAAATTTTTCAGATCTCGGTTCCGAGATCAGCAAAATTTTGAGAACTCAACACGATCATAGACGACAGGGTGTCGAGACTAAGACCAACAAAAACAGGCCTCGAGAGCGGTCCTGACCTTACTTGTGCTTGCAATCAAATCTGACTTGTCTTCAGAGGCAAGTACCATTTTGTCAGTTTTTGGAGAATGTAGAGATGATGAGGAAGGCGGAAGTGGGATAGATTGCCTGCATGGACACGTACATCTTATTTTCACGGAAGAAATAGCTTTTTTCACTAGGTCACCAAGACCTGTATTAAAACAGAGAGTCAACACAAGAAACAAGAGAAGACCAAGAGCAATAAAGGAATTGTTCGAGAATTCTTGTTGAAGATGTTTCAAAATTTGATGATGTACATGATGATGTACAAATAAATACTCGTATTCAGTGTTGAAGTCGAGACCTTTCCAAGACAAAAACAAAAAGTGAAATATTGGGTGGTACAGTTGGAACCAAAAAACAAGACTGCGTGTAACACAATTGGAAACATTTACGTATTATTGGAAATGGTTGTTTTCCAAATTTCAGCAAATAAAAGAGAAATTAATTAACGCCTTATTTTCAAATTTGTATTTTAACTGCAAATGCTTGGTATTTAAAATTATTTCAACTAGGAATGTTGCTGTGTGTGGTTTTCCAAGGAAAAATTGGTAGGATAATATAAACAACGTTGGGATTACATTTATTTTCCTAAAATTAATTTGTTCTTGTTGTTTTTGTACAAATCAGTTGACAAAATGCTATTGTTGATGTTAAATTACTTTACAAAAACACATACACACAAATACAATTCAGACTACAATCATTTATACCTAATGTGTTCGAAATTATCGACGGGTGGTAATCCCAAACGAGTGTTACGAAGGGACTCGAAGCCACTTGGAGCAGTGAAGCACCTAGCCGTCGCCTGGAAAATTGTAACATTTGATCCAGATACACCGAGCACGTCAAATACTTCCCAAGAAACCAACAGCATTAAGGTAATAATTAAATAGGCCTACCCAATACAGGGTGAGTAAAAAAGGACAATAGGAATTCTTGAAGACATGATTAACGTTTGTTAGGGCTAATGTTAGTAGCCTATATGTTTGAATCCTATCTTATTTTTTTTACCTTGGACATGTTAGACAAGGTAATAGGACAAGGCCCCACAGATAAGCATTATGACCAGGGTTCTAGCCAGGATTTTGAAATTGAAAACTACTACCTAGGTGTCCATTTTGTTCTCTTACATACAACAATGTATAGGGCCTAACATTCGTTAGTGTACTTTATTTTTTAAAGTTTTTAAAGTTACATTATGTTTTCTCAAAAACGTGATTAGGCCTACCTATTTTTATGAATTTTCCATGCGTTATGTCTTGAACACTAACAGTAAAGGATTGTGATAAACAAAACAATGTTGTAGCGGCTAGTGCCTAATCCCTGGAAAACATGTCTGTATAGTTGTACAATTGTCTACCTAAAGGCTGCATCTACACTTAAAATAACAATCAAACTTCTTTCTAACATGGAATTTAAGTAAGACTAATTGCGGTGACACCATGTGAATTTCTCAATTGAGTAGTAATTAGGTCTGAAAAGAACTGGAGGTACAACTCGACGTTTCGATCAGTGTGCTCTGATCGTCCTCAGGAGAAACATGGAATTTAGAAAAACAAAATCCTAAATAAATCCAAACTGGAAATTATTTCACTTTCTTAAAAGTGACAGCACCAAAACTAGTGACCAAATTATTTCTAGGGAAGACTGATACCATGATCATTAAACATAATTGGAAACATTTACGTAGGCCTATATTGGAAATTGTTATTTTCCAAATTTCTAACATTGGTGAAAACGGTAATTGTTCCAATAGGCCTGGCGATCACTCATTGTTTTTATATAAATGGTTCAGTTAAATTTCATGTTTCATGTAGGTAATCACACAAGCAGGCTACTCCAAAGCAGTTACCACAGGGCAATTCATATGGCAAATGAATGACTTCTGCCGCTGCCTTAAGCCATGTAATGATTCCATCAGCCCAGCACAAGACATTGTGGTTAAGTTTAACTCCATGATGGGATTCAACGAACTTGAGGATTCAAGTCTACCGAGCACCGTTGATGACACAGATGTCTCGACCATTGATGGGGAAGATTCAACGGATCCTTCTGATGTAGAAACGCAGAACTTGCAACATAGGCTGGGGTAAGTATTTGTAAGTTTTGTGGGTATTTTAAAGCTTTTTGTTTTCGGGGGTGGCGGAATTTTTCAAGCATCTGCATTATTTATTTTGTCGTATCTTTTTTTGTTTTTTATTACATTATTACAAACAAATAAATAATATTTGATTGAGCATATTACTTTTTTTTATTTTTTTTACATGCAATGCTGTACAAAACTGTACAATATTTCGTCTTAACTCTACACCGCATATAAACTGTGTACAATGTATTGCCGGCTCGAGTATTTAAATAAAATATTGCGTTGTTTTGCTATTCACTATACAGTTTGTCAAGCACAAAGCGACGACACAAAGACATGGTTATTCTACCTCTTCTTAAAAACTTCAAAGGTGATAAAGCAAGCAGCTTCCACGTTATTTGATGTGAACTTATGGCCTAAAAATTCGTGTATCTTGTTGGTTGTCTTGTTTCTTTTTCTTTTAAAATACTTTCAACAGACTGGAGTCGGCTAAATCTAAGGTGTCTTTACTGCTGGCCTATGTTTTTTAAAAACTTCGCAGAGATTTTTCATTCAACCAATGTATTTACTAATTGTCATTCACAGGGACAGGTGTGCTGGCAGGGCTGCAAGCTGGACGAAACTGTGTGGGTGTTGACGACAGTGGCCTTCTATTTCATTTACAAGGCCGATACAACCAACTTTCACTTCACCAGACATCTACCAAGCAAGATCCTCCCTCCACGGAAGAAATTGACACATCCGGCTCCTCAATGTGGGGATTTTGATGATGTAACTGATCAGGTGCTTGAGGCTATTGATAATTGTCTTAAAAAACCCATTCAGGACCAGGCTTTACAGCATCTCCAGAGCAAGATAGGGATCCTCGGTAAATTATTATTTTAGAGGGTGGGGGAATATGTGTATAAGTTTTGTCATATAAAAATAGTTATTTAGGGCCATATTAATGTGGTGCCAATGATGCATTTTTGACAATAAGGTGGTATTTTAATGTTTAAACTTATGATTTTACTTTCAGTTCTCAAAGAAATTTTAAACAGTTTCAAAATTTGCAATTTTAAAATGTGCACAAACACCTTCAGTTCACTTTGCATGGGCTCTCAGGTAAAATAAATAGTTGACAAAAAAGCAACAGCAGAAACATTGTTGCACCATCCCTTTAATGACAAAAGGGATCTTTGATTGACTAAAGGTACGCCAATTGGCGTACCTTAGAAGAGAAACAGTATTAATCTTTATTGGGTTGTACTTTAAACATCTCAAGACTAAAGGTACACCAATGGGCGTACCTTAAGACTAAAGGCGTACCTTAAGAATAAAGGTACACCAATTGGCGTACCTTAGAGGAGACACAGTATTAATCTTTATTGGGTTTTCTTCCATGTACTTTATTCATCTCAAGACTAAAGGTACACCAATTGGCGTACCTTAAGACTAAAGGTACACCAATTGGCGTACCTTAAGACTAAAGGTACACCAATTGGCGTACCTTAGAGGAGACACAGTATTAATCTTTATTGGGTTTTCTTCCATGTACTTTATTCATCTCAAGACTAAAGGTACACCAATTGGCGTACCTTAGAGGAGACACAGTATTAATCTTTATTGGGTTTTCTTCCATGTACTTTAAACATCTCAAGACTAAAGGTACACCAATTGGCGTACCTTAAGACTAAAGGTACACCAATTGTCGTACCTTAGAGGAGACACAGTATTAATCTTTATTGGGTTTTCTTCCATGTACTTTAAACATCTCAAGACTAAAGGTACGCCAATTGGCGTACCTTAGAGGAGACACAGTATTAATCTTTATTGGGTTTTCTTCCATATACTTTAAACATCTCAAGACTAAAGGTACACCAATTGGCGTACCGGCGTACCTTAGAGGAGACACAGTATTAATCTTTATTGGGTTTTCTTCCATATACTTTAAACATCTCAAGACTAAAGGTACACCAATTGGCGTACCTTAAGACTAAAGGTACACCAATTGGCGTACCTTAGAGGAGACACAGTATTAATCTTTATTGGGTTTTCTTCCATGTACTTTAAACATCTCAAGACTAAAGGTACACCAATTGGCGTACCTTAGAGGAGATAGAGTATTAATCTTTATTGGGTTTTCTTTCATGTACTTTAAACATCTCAAGACTAAAGGTACACCAATTGGCGTATTGTTTCCTAAAGGTACACCAATTGGCGTACCTTAGAGGAGACACAGTATTAATCTTTATTGGGTTTTCTTCCATATACTTTAAACATCTCAAGACTAAAGGTACACCAATTGGCGTACCTTAAGACTAAAGGTACACCAATTGGCGTACCTTAGAGGAGACACAGTATTAATCTTTATTGGGTTTTCTTCCATATACTTTAAACATCTCAAGACTAAAGGTACACCAATTGGCGTACCTTAAGACTAAAGGTACACCAATTGGTGTACCTTAGAGGAGACACAGTATTAATCTTTATTGGGTTTTCTTCCATGTACTTTATTCATCTCAAGACTAAAGGTACACCAATTGGCGTACCTTAAAGGCACCTGGCACTGGTATTTTGTCCAAATGTAGCTTTTGTCATAAATATATACATTTTTATGAGTGGAATGTGAATAAACAAGTAACTAAGGTTACAGAAATAGTGGTTTTATTGTATTTACGACTTTAGAATAGGCCCCCCCTTTACATTGACACATGGTGGCGCTGTTCGTGACGTCATTCGAGGCAGGGATATTTGAAGAGAAAATGTAGTCTGGACACATTGGTCATTGCACTATAGTCTCATACACAACTGTCAAGTCTGTCATGAACTGCCAGCACACATACTTACAAAATGTATGCCTAACCTGTAACCTAGTTTCAGATGAAACGACAACGTAAAACAAGGCCCAATGGGAAGCATGCAAGTTTTCACGATATAGGTGCAGCAATGCCGCTAGTGCTACGAAAACGGTACCTACTGACTATAACGTTACATGTACATGTATAAAGAGAACACAACATGCACATGGATTTTTCACGTTTGGCAAATGCTCCTGTAGGTTTGTCACGTCTTTCGGTTGTTCTTCAGATTTCCCACTAACTGGGAATATGGTTGGGATGGCGTCATGTTTCAGAATTACTTTTTGTCATGTCAAATGTGTGGTGGTACATCCCGGATCTGAAACACGACGGCTCGAAGTGGTCACTGCATAGCGCTGAAAACGACTCGAACGGACCACTTTGCCCTCGTTATCCTGACTTTCGCTGCCCATAACCGCCTCATATTTGGGATCAGCTGAAACAGATGCAGGCTGACCCCATCTTTTAGTTGTTTTGTTGCATCCAGCAGCAGCCACCTGGTCGGCATTGCTGGGACAATGCCGGAAAAATGCCTTTTTTTATAACAAACCAAACCACACGTGTGTAAACACAGGCAATTCTCGAGGGCGTCGAGGGGGGTCGATGTTCCATCAGCGGCGAATCCTTCCTCGAATGACGTCACAAAAAGGGATGGGCGGAGTCACCCTCCAAACAACTTCATATTGTTTTTAAACATATAAATCCTGACAAATAATCACTCAAACAATTTGTTTATTGTTAATACACATATACTTTATTGTTTAAATCAATAAAAAACCTATTGCCAGGTGCCTTTAAGAATAAAGGTACACCAATTGGCGTACCTTAGAGGAGACACTATTAATCTTTATTGGGTTTTCTTCCATGTACTTTAAACATCTCAAGACTAAAGGTACACCAATTGGCGTACCTTAGAGGAGACACAGTATTAATCTTTATTGGGTTTTCTTCCATGTACTTTATTCATCTCAAGATTAAAGGTACACCAATTGGCGTACCTTAGAGGAGACACAGAATTAATCTTTATTGGGTTTTCTTCCATGTACATTATTCATCTAAAAAGTAATACTAACGGTACGCCAAATAAAGAAATTAGCGTTGAAATATGTTAATATTGTTTTTCGCTTGTATTTGTACCTTTAAATCTGTTTTCATATGAAATAAACAAGATTATTTTGAATCTAAAACAAAATCATGTTAAGGTATTTATTTTATTGAGTAAAACTGTATTTTTAGGGTGGCTTTGGGACTGTTTGCGTTATATCCGGTGCAATTTTAAAAACTAACTAATTGATTCAGGAAAATTTATTTCCAGGAAATTTACTCCAGAAAAAACAACATGAAAATTGATTTAGATTGCATTTACATAATTTACTGCTTCCACTGCTGAACCAATTTTAATTAAAATTCGTTTGAATTATTATTATAGGCAGAAAAATGTAAACTGAATAGTTTATTTTCAGGTTTTTTAGAGTAATTAGGAATATGTTTATAGTTAAGCCCAGTTGAAGGATTTTCATTCTAAATTTGTTCACATTTGAGCTGTTGTTGATACAATTTTGTGCAAAAAAAGTGAAAATGGTCAATTCCAATAATACGTAAATTAATCCAATGACGTTGCGTTCACTGTACACTAACTGTAAAACGTGAACAGCAGCATTGATATTTGGAAACAAGGTGTGCCGAGACCTTTTGCTTGGTTTCATCTTTTTACAGCACACATGTGTTTCTAAACACCCATGCTGCTTTTCATTTTCTACAGTATTTTAATATCGATGTATTTAAACTCAGTCTCTGACTTGATTCAACTCTACCCCCTTATACATTTCACTGTACTGCTACACTCCTAATATTGATAAATTCATGTACGCATTGCACACTGTAAAACAAAGCATAGGGCTAAAGCCTATGAACAACCTGTTACAGTATTGACTAAATCTTTCACCCCAAGAGCTGGGGTGCATGCAAATGTATGGTACAAGGTATAATGTCCCAAGGACGCACACACTGCCTGAAATACGACACTGCATACCATACAGATGTGACTCCAAAATGGCAAAGCGGTACAGAGATGGGAGATGACATCAGTAGACATGAACAAAAAACATTTGTAATAAGTGACACATTAGCTAAATTACCATCATGACTTGACTTATTACCTGACTGACAGTATACTGCTAATTAACCACAAAGTGCCAATAAAATGACCAATCCATCGACCATCACCTTATAGTTTTAGACTCATGATCAAGGAACATGGCCTTTCCAATTGTCTTAACAAAATGTAACGAGTGAAATGCCATTTGACTGAACATTAATATTAACATGTAACAATTCCAACACTCTAACCACAAACCTAAGTAGTATGAGTTTTATTCAATTCCAACACTCTAACCACAAACCTTAGTAGTTTGGTTTTTATTCAATTCCCACACTCTAACCACAAACCTTAGTAGTTTGGTTTTTATTCAATTCCAACACTCTAATCACAAACCTAAGTTGTTTGGTTTTTATTCAATTCCAACACTCTAACCACAAACCGAAGTAGTTTGGTTTTTATTCAATTCCAACACTCTAACCACAAACCTAAGTAGTTTGAGTTTTATTCAATTCCAACACTCTAACCACAAACCTTAGTAGTTTGGTTTTTATTTGAAATCATGAAATTATGCCACATTAATAGTTTGGTAAATTACTAAGTATTGATGTTTTTATTTTACACCTTATAGTTATTATACAGTAATTCAGTTGAGTAATTGAAAATGAAAACATAATTTTGTGCCTTCCTGTATATTTTTACGTGATTTATTTTCTTTAAAAATAATAGTCTTCAGGAACGCCCACATAAATAGGTCACTTGCTGACATGGCTGGATTCCTTCTGTGACGTCATCTTTACATAATATATTCATGAGCTATTCCAGAGGACAATTGTTCTGGGACAGGGTCTGCCAAAGGGGTCTGACAAATATGTGTTCTTTCTATTAACAAATTCACTCATGATTATATATTATGTAATGCATGTGACGTCACAGAAGGAATCCAGCCATGTCAGCAAGTGACCTATTTATGTGGGCGTTCCTGAAGACTATTATTTTTAATAAAAAAATAAATCATGTAAAAATATACAGAAAGGCACAAAATTATTTTTTCCAACTGAATTACTGCATAATAACTATAAGGTGTAATTCACCAAACCTTTAGTGATGCTTATACTGCCTCTTAAATTCAAACACTCTAACCACAAACCTAAGTAGTTTGGTTTTTATTTGAAATCAAGAAATTATACCACCTTAAGTATGCTTACTGCCTCTTCATTGGATACCCCCAATCAATCTTCAATAATCTTCTCTATCGCTTCAGGGCAAAACACATTGGAAATGTAACCTCGTAACTGTAGACAATAAAAAAAAACATACAAAGCTAATTTGCTAGTACCTGTGTGCAAATTTATTCATTATTCAGCAAATAAAAGATAAAGGAATACAAGGAATAGACCCATGTACTAATGACAACATGGTTTGTTAACATGTGCACTTTCTTATAGAGGTCAGGTTGGGAAAAAGATTTGTTGAAGGCCCATAGAAATCCGCACTTGTAAACAAACCAGGGGTCTATTTTCCTAGGAAAAAACACAAATAAATTTCTGCAATTAAGGAGGAACAAATCAATTGTGACATTAAAGACTTAACCGTTTCGCTGTAACACAGATAATATAGATTACATTAAAAATTTAAAAACAGCACTGATCAATCAATTTCAGAAATCAAAGAGAGCAGATGCAGTTGCTTGCAACATTCATAACATGAGCATACTGCAGGTTAGTTCATACAATTTCAATCGCAAGATTTGTTTTGGTTTGTTGATCCTTACTCATTCAAAAGGACAAGAAAATGTAGTTAATCAAAACCTTGTATTGTATATGGAATGTTAGCATTTACTTAAAATATTTGACATACAACCATCGTCACTAATTGCCTGAACTAACTTACATGAGTACTGCCCGGGCTGAAAACATCTATCAGCTGTACCATTATGGCCTCCTGTTGCTCCTCGCTGAAAGGAGGGCCATATGCGTCATACATATGCCTCATGTAAGAACAGTTCTTAATTATTCAGCGCATCCCCTAAAAGACCACAGGTGGAGGCAAGTCAAAAGTGTTTCCAATCAGTTTCCAGTAAACAACCAAATGGCAACGACTATTATTGTAAAATAATGTAGGTAAAGGATTGCGGTATCACAATGTACTAGATCTCTATAGAGTTGTAAAAGGTTCAGAGAAGACAAGTCTTTTGCAACTCTTGCAGTATCTTTAAAAAAAACTTTGCAGTCTTATAAATAACTCTTAACATAATAACTCTTAATGCCAGGTTTAGGCCGATACAACTTAAAACCTTCCGAACAGAATGAAGAGGAAAATTATTCCTCTGAATGGTATGAAAATATTAGGGCGACAGTAAAAATGTGGTCTGTCATCCTGATATAGCAAAAAGTGTTGCGTTAACCCAGAATTGAAAAGTTTAAATAAATCTTATCCTGCGCGTACCATGATCCCTTGGGGTAGGTTGGTACATCCCACCAATATTGAATAGCAACAAATTATGGTCAATAATATATGCCCACAGGATATGAGTGAATAAAGTTGGATTAGCAGTGAAATCAGCAAAAGCTAAAAAAATGAACATATAAAAGCATCAAGCTAAAACTGTTTTTGAAACGAAAAAACAAAACAAACAAACAAACAAACTCTGCTGTAAAGAAACACAACAAGAGGCAAAATTTTAAACTACTTTTCAAAGTGTTATATACTATTGAAACAGCAGAAATAATAACCCAAGTACAAAATGCGAATAATTCTGGATGTTTTTTGAGCATCACTCAATGTCACAATGCCTACCTTGTGTGATGCCACCTTTTTTGTAATTGGTTTGTCTCCAACTTTTAATCTGCTCATCATGAAACACACAATTACATGAAAAAAACAATTAACCACAACCTCCCCATGTTCATCAATATTCAACACTTTGTCTTGTTCTTGAAAAGGGCTAAGAATATGGAAAGTACAATGGTGTAGCATATAGTGCCCCTCCCCTCCTGTCATGACCAAAAAAGCCCAGTCCTAAAGAAGCTTTAAAAAGACACAGTGCAAGTGCTGCGTGAGATAGAAACATTGAAACAGAAAGTTTTTGTTGCTGTTTTCATAAGTTGTGGTGCACAGAAATCACAGACCACAACCCAGGGGTTCTTAAGTATCACAATAGACGAGGTCGTCTCATTTTCAATTATATAACTTCCAACTTTCATTTGCAACCTTTCAAATACAAGTAAAAAAAAGAGAAACTGACCTTGCCAGCAAAACACCTTGCGGAGGTGTTCAACATTTCTGTTGAGATACTGTTTTACCTTGTCAATGGATAGCGAGGATATTGCGAGTCTGGAAATTGGAAAGGTTGGTGTTATTAATTGTTAAATATATCAACTTCAAAAAGGGTCATAAAAATCTTTCAGGAGTTGAATATGTGCAATGAACATAACACCAGCAAAAACCTGGTGCTACACTGGTAATCAAATAATATTCTTTCAATGCTTTTTCGCTACTTGCACAGTTGATATGAAAATGAGGCTGTACATGCAGACAGCCATGCTTCTGTGTCTTACATAAAAATGTGGTAGTCCCTGCAAACAGACAAGTATAGTCAGTTTTCTATTATGAGCAATATTTATGGGCACAGCCTATTATATGGCATAAGATGGCTATTCTGTGTAAGTAGCGAATACCCCCTTTTTTCCCCATAACATTGCTTCTTTTTAATGTTTTAAGTCACTTACTCATCATCAGAGCGAAGATGTTTAGACAACCTATTAGGAAAAAAGATATACTCAAATTAATAATCGGTGGGATTGCAAATAGAGTACAAACCCTTTAAAATAATTCACCTGAAGAGAAATTTAGTATGAAATCACTTTAGGATCTGAAAATGGTTCAACATTTCGTAATTGTTGAATCATCAGGGGGAAGGGAATATGGATATCAAAATTAATCTTCCTTAATTATTTTTTCAACTTTGATAAACTGTTTAGCACATTTGCATGATTAAGGATTTAGCTTGACTCCACCTTACTTTGACATTATATCATTTGATTTAAGCATAAAGAACCTTTTTATTAATCTCCAATCTTTATGTTGCAATAGAGGCTTGATACCCACACTGTAAACATAAATTAGTCATTTTGACTAATAAAAATTAGTCCTGCCCTACGTCTGAAATGACTAATAAAAATTAGTCAGACAAGCCAGATGACTAACATTAATTAGTCAAATACAAGACAAATATTAGTCAAATGTGACTTATTTTAATTAGTCATCTGACTAAATCCAAAAACGTCTGAAATGACTAAACATTAGTCATCTGACTTTTGCAATTTGTCATTCAAAATGATGACTAATCACATTAATCACACGACTAAGGCTTCATTTCATGTTAAAAACAAAAGAAATGAAGCAAATTAAATCATATAATCTTGTCAAAAATATTTATTTCAATGTAATCGGGTTTTACATGAGGAATTTCCGAACAGCACCTTCACTTAAAGCTGTGTAACAAAATGTGTATACTCTTAAAAGAAAGTTTGAATACATTGCATCATCACAACGACTTTGTATTACGGGTTACACCTCGTTGAGGTATCATGCAGCTTTAAAAGTGTTTTTTTCTTTTTTTCTTCTTAGATATGTGATGTATGACACATCACATATCTATAAAAAAAAAACATTAAAAAAACACACCTTTAAAGCTGCATGATACCTCAACGAGGTGTAACCCGTAATACAAAGTCTTGTTCTTTGGTTTGAATAAAAGTACATTAATAAAACATAATAACTATAAAGTAAAAAAAGTAAATTAAATATATCCACAAGTTCAGCTTCAGTGAATCTCTTCAAATTGCAATAAGTTGGCAAAACAGCAAAACAAATGTAGACACGAGGAATATATGCCACATCTGTTTATTACCCCCCCCCCCCAAGTAGTTGGGTTGCAACAGCAAAGGCGGAGATAATAAGCGCACCCCCCACACACACAATAGTAGTACATACATTTTTGCAATCCAGGTTTCCAGGTTTCTTAGTGGCAAGTAAATTTAGTAACTTACAATTTTGTGCAGTAAATATAAAAACCAAATTCAAATATAATGCAACTATAATGTAGCACAAGTTATTGTAAAAATAAAAGTATAACTGGTTTGCATTTAAACTTATAAACTGAGTGATAAAATGACAAATGTAATTGGTGATACATTTTTATAAATCTAATGAGTCACAGTGTAACAAACCTCATACATGTACCATTACTCAAATTAAATTACAAATTGAAATAAGGTTTGGCCCTTCCAGACATTGCTTATTACCTTATAAAATTAGGGTGATATTGCAAAGGAACATTATTTTGGCAAGTGATTTTCCGTTTTAATGAAAAAGGCAAGAATAAATCTCACGAATAGCACCATAACTGATTCCAAATGTGTTGTAAATTGAAAACCAGGGACTCTTAATTCTTTTCACACATTCAGTGAATTCAAAAGACACCAAGGCAACCATCTGGCTAAAACCATGTTGTTGATCACATTACTTGTCAAGATGCTGGTTTAATCGCTCAAGTAATGTGACCACTGCACGTTCGATCTTCACATTATCCTGTACATTCAGGATAACTTTCTAGAAGAAGGTTAGCGTCTTCTTAAAACTTGCTGGATATGCCAAGTTGAAAATATAAAAACAGGCCAGGTATCTGAGAGGTCCGAATCGTCTCCTTTAATGTATGGTGCGCCATCTTCCTGTATATCAATGAGAACATAAAACCAACAAATACTTTACAATTAGATTGTGCGATGTCTTTTAGGCAAATGATGTCTTTTAGGCAAATGATATTCAACAAATGTTTTGTGAGCACAACAGTTCCAATGTAGCAGAAAAGTAGGTCGCAACTATGCTTTTGAACAGCTCTCAACATGAATCAGGAGACAGCTGCTCACTGAGGTGTAAAACCATGAAAGAGTAAATCTTGCTGGAATGCCCATGAACTACAGGGCTGGTGTTACCACTGCTGTAAAAAGTTCAAATTGGGTATAAGCATTCTCAGAGTATACTGACTGGAATGTCAAATATAAAAAATTCTCAAAGCCACTTCACTCCAAAGGAGCACATGCAGTTTCACAGCGTTGCATGTAAGGTACCCGAAAACTCCTTAGATTGTTTATAAACTACAGAAGCCTCAATTTATTTTTAAATGTTTAATTTATACAATACAATATTTTCAAGCTACACTGTAGTTCTTTGCATATCAAACACAGCGCACATTATGTAGTTACACTCTCCTTAGCAAGTAGCAACATACTGCCTGCCTTTTCTCTTAACAAAGCCGGAATGCCAAGTATGACTGCGACAGAAGTTGCCTCTGAAACAATGTTTATAAAAGACCACATTTAGTACAAAAATATAATCAATCATTTGACAAAAGCTTCTTATTTAAAGCCCCTCTACAATATTATTTTGGCAACTCTGATTGACTAATCATGCTTAAGTTTCACCCAAGTGCAAATGTGCTCACATTATGGATAAAAACCTAGAAAAACTGAAATGGTCATTGTCTGTAATGTTGAGGTGAATCACGTAAGACAGCAATTTCGCAGATTCTGTTTTTCTGCCTGAATTTTATTTTCATAATTTCTCTTAAATGTCTGCACTTCAGGCAGAATAACTTTAATATCACATAATCTTTACATCAATTAAGACTTGCTTACATTTATTTTATTCTGGAATAGTGGAACTAATAATGTTGTATAGGGGCTTTAACTAGGTTTATCATCCTAAAACCAACTGACCTTTTCTGGCAATTTCATCCCGTTGCAGAGGGATGTTATCCAGAGCCTTCTGGTGCAAGTCTTCCAATTTCTTGGCCGACCCAAACAGCTTCAGGATAATAATAATGTGTGGATTTATATAGCGCACGTATCCACCAACTAAGTGGTGCTCAAGGCGCATTATATTATTATCCCTGCTCATAAGGCTCATAAGGCTCATAAATCATTCCTGAATCCATCTCAGCTCCCTGGGGAGTATACAGCTCAATTGCTGCCATTTCTAGCGCATATAGAGCAAACCAACTCTGCCTTCACAGGTACCCATTTAACCCCTGGGTGGAGAGAAGCAATTATGATTAAGTGTCTTGCTCAAGGACACAAGTGTCACGGCCGTGATTCGAACCCACATTATGTTGCTAACACCAGAACTTGAATCCGGTAAGCTTGACCGCTCGGCCACGATACCCCAGGATGGCACTTTCATACTTCTTCAGGCCTTCGTCCAGAAGTTCGTCTACTCCAGCTCTTGTTCCCTGCAGTCTCTTGAACTCGGATAACATCTGTTAATATCAAATCAAGAAAGAAAAAAACATAAAATAAAATTACAAATCGAAATATGAAACCCACATTTGTTCTTTTAAGTTACAGGCCTCTTTACATGTAATGTCCACTTTATATTTAATCATTTTATTATTATTTCTGTAATAAATATTTATTTGCTTTTTTGCACCGGTCCTACTAATTGCCGACCCCTGCCGACATCTACCGACAACTCTTAATGCGCTCGAGATACGACATGGACTGTACCATTATACACGAGTGTGATGGTAACCAAGGAGAACAATAAGTCGGCAGGGGTCGGCAATTAGTAGGACCCAATGAGATGTCGGTAGGTTTTTAAGAGATGTCGGCAGGGGTCGGCAATTAGTAGGACCCTTTTGCACTGATTGACTGAATACATTTTTTTTTTAAATGGAAGCGATATAAAGCTCATAAAAGTAGTAGGCCTAGTAGTCTGCATTTCTTTATTTTATGAACAAAACAGTAACAATTATATTTACATTTATTTTATGCAATTAAATTTTTCTAAGTCATTGACCAAGCTAAACAAATGTATTTATCAAAACTAATGAAATAAAAAATAAAAATAATAGAAAATAGAAAATAATAAAGTAATAAAGAAACTTAAATAAAGAAATCAAATAAAGAATTGAGGAAATAAGGAAGTTAAATAAAGAAATGAGTAAAAAAGGAAATTAAGAAATAATAAAAAACAAAAGCAAGATTATAATGTGGGTCATTCCCAACCCCTACAAACAGTGACAACAACCTAACACAATGGTGCGGTCTGATGTCATTGCGCAGGCATCTTCGGACGGAGAAAATCGGTTATTTTTACGAAGAAAAAAAAATTTACTTGAAAAATAAGTATGCATGAAAGTGCAAATAATTTTGAGACGTGTTTCCAGATACACTCTGGCAATAAACAGCGCATTTGAAGGTATTTTGTAACTTCTTGTCTTGAGTTGTATTGAGTTGTCGTGAAACCGTCGAGTTGACGCTAAATAGTGTGACCGAAAATAAGGCCTCAACTAATAAAACATTCACTTAATACAACGAAAACTGGACTTACCTTGCAGTTGATGACATTCCTGAGTTCGTTGACATTATTTTGATGTTTAATGGATTTGATGAATGCAAGATTGCAGTAGATTATGACAGCGTTCTAGCACACAATATTGCTGTGCACAATCGAACAATGCATTGACACGTCGAAACAATGCCGGCCAATAATGCAAACGTGGCGCGGTTCAATTTCAATGGTACCCGTTCAATGCATGGACAATACGCGAACCGCAAACTACCAGTTGCGTTCAACCAATAGGAACTTAGCAGTTGCATAACCGTACCAATTTCGTTTTTCTTAGTCGTATGACGAGACACATTAGTCATTGACGAAGTAATAATGTTCCTATCCAGGCAAATTATTTGTGATTTTGTCACCGATTTGAAAGAAATAACATTCATTTATCACTGAATGAATCAAATGGTACACAAAATGTATCACCAAAAATTATCATGACCATTTTCATATGAATTTAATACTACAAAAAAAAATTAAAATATGTGTTTATGAAAAATATCATAAGTCCGAATGACTTGAAATAAACCCCAGCGAAAATTCATTCTGAAAGCAATTATAAACTTGAAATAATCATAAGGAATGACTTATTTTTATTAGTCACAAACATCAGCAATGACTAACCTAAATTGGTCATTTGTGACTAAACATTAGTCCTACGTTGATTTAATTAGTCATTGAGACTTGACTAATCTAAATTAGTCGTTTTGACTAATTTATGAGCACCAATGACTAACTTATGTTTACAGTGTGCAGGCAAATGGATGATCAGCTATTAAGGTACAAATTGGTTCATTGTGTCCTTAGTGTGACTTAGCTAAAAAGAAAATAATAATAATAATAATAATAATTTATGCTTACCAATCAGTCGCATATTAGCAGTCATGTGACGAATTTTGTCTGACAGCTGTTTGACGGAAAATGCAGCAAACGTTAAGTTCACAAATATTGTTCTATTCATGAAATATATTACTATGCCAATTCAAACACATATTTTCTTATGTATTATATGACTTTAGAAGGAACTTTGACATCATAGTACAGTGGGTTTCAAATTCTACAACAGCAATAAGGCCTCAAAAAAAGGTTCTTCTTCCGGTTACCCGACCGACCGTAATTTTACGGCGCGATCCTACACTTTTTATTCGGCTTAAAAATATAAAAAAATATAAAAAAATAAAAATCGAAAGAAAAAAAAAAACGGCAATTCCAGCGAAAACTAAATTCTGACCAATTTGAAATGTTTAAACAAAAATTTGGTGGGAAAAGAAAGAAAAACCAGAAAGCATCAAGGAAAATTTACCGATGTCTCCGTGGTTTGAGTCTATTTTGTAATCCACCGCGTAACGATCCAGCGAAAAATACCCGCATTGACCTCGCAATGGTTTCCAGTCACGCTGATCATAGCTTTACGGTTGGCCTAACATGATACAGTT